>VHKM01000829.1:0-126140 GCA_007210695.1 Neogobius melanostomus
AAGAGAGATTAACTTTATGCCTAAGGCACACTGCATAACATTTTGGCCTATACTGGTTGCAATCAGTAACAAACATGCTCCTAATGACCAGCTAACACAGAAAATACTATTACTGCAGTGGGTGATCAAAGGATTTGGATGAAGAACCTCAAAATTATATTAAAGCATCTCCATGCAGTCGAGGCTGGAGACGTGCCCACTACCGGTAGTTTGAGAAAAAAGGTCATGAACGAAGACACAGAATGATGGGAAGCGGGGTATCCCGGTCCAGCCACTACTCAGTCTGAACAACTTCCCTATTTGAATGTTCTCACAGTGGAATTGAAAAGCAAAGCAGCATTGGTATTAGTATATTTCCTCATTTTGTTGTTTCCTTAAATTCAAAAGCACGCCATACCAAGAAACCAGAAGTATGTGAGCTGTCAAGCCTGGTTTATGGTCGGGCTGCCAGCCCGCCTTGGGAAAGACACGTTTATTTGTAGAAGCACAATTCATGACACGAGGCCCAATTCAAAGTGCTTCACCAGTTTTCATAAAATTACAAGAAAACTGATTCAAATCAATCTAAAACATCACATAAAATGAATCAATGACAGTAAAAGGCAAAGAGTGCAGATAAAATACTTTCAGTTTTCATATACAACGGGTAAAAAAGAGCTGTTTTCAGCCTGGATTTGAAATTGTCAGGTTGGAGGCCTGTTCTCACATCCTCATGAAGACTTGTTCACATTTGAGCTTTAGCCTCAAGCAATGTTTAGCTGACTCTGGGAACACCAGGAGACCCTCCCTGAGATGGTTCATAACGGCTTCTAAACAGTCCAGAGAATGGACTTGGTGCTAACCATGAAAAGACTGTAACAAGCAGAGCTTTTTAAATTCTATTCTATGAGTGGACACGAAGCGCAGTTGCAGAGACCGGAGCACTGGAACTAATGTGGGTGGTATTTCCCTGGTTCTTGTCAAGGAACTCGAAGCAGCAGCGTTTCTGGATGTTTCTGCAGCTCTAACAGATCGTTTAGAAAGCCCAGTGAGGCAGCCGTTAACAGTAGTCTAAACCTGCTGGAGACAAATGCATGGAATGAGTCTCTCTAAGTCTGGTTTGGACACTATCCTTCTGATCTTAATGTTTCTTCCAGATGGTAAAAAGCTGAATGATGTTATTGCTTTGGATTGTGGCTGTTTAAGTTCAAGGTCTGAGTCCATGATTACTCCCAGATTTCTAAACACCAATTTTTTGGTTTACCAGAGCGAGAAGACTCAAGGTGACTGATAACACTTTGTCTTTGTTGTGTGTGTTTCCAAAAGACATGAAAAAATCTCAGTTTGTCTGGTTTATTTGGAGAAAGTTGTTTTGCATCCACAACTGATCGACGTCTCAGACCCGTCCTGATCAAGCCAAATCGTTTTGAACTTCTCCTGTTTGCTCCTGTGGCGTCACGCTGTGATGTAGGCCCGGGTTTTAAATTTTTTTCAATTCCATAAAAAAGTGAAAACACAAAAGCACTCTCATCACTCTCATCACACGCATCACAAATGCACTTAGCACGCGGACCATGAAGGGGGACCAACGCCATCAGGAACTTGAATACAGAACTTAAATTCTGTTTATTTTATGATGTTATTACCCATGTTTAAGCAATCTCTGTGTGTTTCAAAACAAGTGTTTCGGCAAAGTGTGATGTAGTATTGTTGTTGTTTATTAAAAATATTATTAATACATTATAACTGGACTCTTGATTGCACAGCAACTTCCCATGGACCATCTGGACCAGGCCGCAAGTCTAAAAACGTAAACCTGCTCCCAGCTCTGTGTCTCTGAAAAGTGACCAACTCTAAAGGCTGGTTCATATTTAGAGAACCTTCCTCCTGAAGACCAGAGGGTAAGTCAGCACTGAATGAGATATTGACACTAAATGTGTAAGAGCTGTCCTGTCTTCGGAAGATGTTTTATGGCTGTCTCTCAGTCAGAGTTAATAATCCAAATCTGCCCACTGGCACATTTAAGAACGGCGGGAGTTTTTATTTCCCGATTTTTGAAGGTGAATGTCAGAAAGATGTGTTAAATAACAACTCTTTATTAACACCACTGTTCATTATATTCCCCTAAATGCTTGTCTTTAGTTTCACACACATCTTGCATTAGTGTGGTTTTTAAAATTACAAGCAGACCCCTTTATGCAATGAGCCAATGTGGGCATAAGTTTCATTCTTGTAAAATAAATAAACCAAAGTGGCGTAATGTTAAAAGTTCATAGATTCCCATCAAACACCTTTCAGATCCTGCTTGTGGCTTGACGCGGTTATGGACCTGTTTTATACTTTATATATTTAGACAATTTTGTACTGAAGACTCGTTTATGCAAGAAAATACATTTCCCACTTGTAAATGAAAGATCGGCTGAATTTGGAAACAATTGTTCTAAACGCTCCTTTATGGGCCCTTTCACTGGCAAGCAATTTTAATATTCCTACACTTTTATATTCCTGTCCTAATATTTATTTATTTATAACTTTATGCCTTAAAGGCAGCACTTGCAACAACCATTTTGGTCTATACTGTTTGCCCATCAGTCCAAACATGCTCTAATGACCAGCCTCAACACAGAATTATAATACTTGCAGTGAGTCAATCAAAGGAAAATGGATTTGGATGAGAAAACCTGACATACCGACATTCTCTAATACAGGCCCGGGCCTTGGATTTACTCAACTCATCGAGGACTAGGCCTTTATTGGAACCAGGCCAAAATTTAGAAGACAGGCCTTTAATTTCTTATTTCAGCTAAACGACGGCCAGTAGAATGGATAGAAAAACGAGATTTGTGTGCTTTGAACCGAAAAATATTATGTTAATTTATTAATTAACATTGCAAACTCTAACCATAAATGCTGGGATAATTTGGCAACGGTAATTCATAGCATAAACAAAAGGCAACTTTACGGGAACTGTGTTTAGACAGCTTAACGCTCCAAAGTATAACCACAGTGGCACGAGTCAGGGGTGATTACTATCAACCACCAAGCTTGATTCGATAGCACACATTGCCCCCTCTGTTACTCCATACTACAATACGTTAAAAACGGTTCTAATAATAGCCCCGCTGAATTTTAGAGTCACACTGCACGATGTGTGGGAATGTAAATCATAAGGTACGGTTTTCATTTTTAAATCTTTGTTCCCTGTCTCACTGTACAACCTAAGACCTGCGATTTTAAGGCTACGATCTATAAGAGTTTTCTCACGACCTCGTGATCGTACGTCGCAGACGGACAAAATCGGCCCCAGTGTTACCCCCAGCCATTAAGAGATTCAGAAAGACTTTTCTTTGTTCAGTGAAATTAGGTTTTTTGAAATTGATTTTCACAGTAGACAAAACTGTCGGTTGTAATTGGAACACTCTGATTCCCAGCTGCCTATGATGTAGAAGCCAACTGGAATTAGCCCCGGGTCCCTGAAGCCCGGACCTAAACCTGCCACCCTTCCGCAGCACTTGTGTTTTCCTGAAAAAGTGGACTTCTCCAAGACTTTCCCCAGACTTTAGAGAACTTTTGTTGAAAATAAAATATTTGGAGACGCTGATTGACAACAGAACTGAACTTTTATGACAACTTAGATATGCCTGTTTGGTAAAGAAAGGGCAGCAGCATTCTGGTTTCTTGCCTTCGAAAACAGGCTTACTTCTTGTGGACAGGAACCATTAAATGAGACTTTATAAATAGATGAAAATCTTGTGTCGAGTCAGTGGGCTAATGTTTTCTATGATGTGTTGGTTTGGAAATCTCAACATCAAGCGAAAAAGTCACTAGAATTGTAAATTTGAGTGCCAAAGATCCTCAGACTCCCACTTTCTGACACTGTTTTTCTGGACAGGTGAAACGTGGAAGGCTTCTGAGCATTCTTAGCTAATGAACGCTCATGCTCTCATGATTAATTCCTCTTACTTGCCTTTACCTGGTTAGAGGTTCAGGGCTCCCAATGGTGGCGGAGCAAACAGAATACAAACCTCCTTCATACCTGTTAGCCATCTCTGTTTCTAACTCCTGACCATAGAAGGAGTATACAAGGCATCGAATTCCTGTGTGGGGGAATAAGTTGTTGTTGTTGGGAAAGTCTCTAAAGTTTTCTGTTTGTTGGTTCACAGGGAGCCAGGCCCAAAGGAGCAGCTGGACGCCATATTACGGTGAGTAAAGCCCAGGACTGCAGCATGTGTGGGGTTCTCTGTGGGGCTTCCCCCTCAGGTCCTCTCTTTGACTGAAACTCTCTGATTCTTCAGCGTCTGGGAGAAACGACATCCTGACGTTTGTCAAAGAGCAAGCTGCAAAGATGGCTCCCAACAAGGCTCCTGGCCTCAGAGTACCCAGAGAGTAGCTCAGAGAGTGAGGAGGAGCAGAGCAGCAGAGAGGCTGTGCTGAACATCACCCTGGTTTATTCCTGAAGGAGGATTGAAGCAGGAGCCAGCTGGCCGAGCGTCTGAGGCTCCAGTGAAGAACTTCTTCACATCTAACATAACTTTAATAACTTTATATTGGGTGTTTAGTGTCCAGTGAAGAGTTCACTGTTGTCTCCTGTCTTTTATTCAGGGAGATTCTGTTTGTGGAGTTTTGCAGAGATAAACTGAAGAGTCATCTGCAGCAGAGGTTCAAAGCCCTGTGTGTTTGAGGGCGTGGCTTAAAGCAAAGGAAAACTCCGCCCCCCCCTGCCACCAGATCTTACACAGAGCTCCTACATCACAGAGGGAAGGGGCCTCAAGAAGGTTCAAACCAGGAAAACATGGGTCAGACACATCGAGACAGCGTCCAGGAAACAGCCGCTTACAGCAGACCAGCATCCATGTGCAGACCTGTTTAAAGGCCCCGCCCACGACAGCAGCCAATCAGAGCAGGGCAGAAGAGGAGGGACCAATCAGGACGGTGGCTGACGAAGGGCGGTGGGCCCCGGCCGTGGGGAAAAACAGTGCTGACTCAGAAAGTTGAGTCTGGACTGGGCTTGAAGGCAGAGCCCCACCAGGACGTCCAGCTGCTGTTCCCCTTCACTTTCAGAGAGCTCAATGTGCTCAGAGACACAGAGGTAACAGCCCTGGTGAGCTGCTGCAGCCACTTCTTCAGTCAAAACCAAAGGTCCCTGCACGCTTTCAGCAGCTTCCAGGTGCTCTTCATATTTGTTGACGGTCTGGACGAAGTGCAAGACTTCTTGGGACCTTCAGCCGGACCCGGGTCCTGACGGAGCCCAACAGAGAAGCGCCTCAGTGGAGGGGCCCCTGCTGGTGAACCTCATCGAGGGGGAGCCTGCTTCCCTCCGCTCGCCTCTGGATAACCACACGCCCGCGGCGGCCAATCAGATCCCTGCATGGTGCGTCTTCCATGGTGACAGAGGTGCGAGGGTTCAGCACCCACAGAAGGAGCAGTACTTCAAGGAAGAGGTTCAGAAGACGAGCAGCAGGCCACAGCCGTCATCTCCCACATCAAAGAGCATCCGCAGCCTGTACATCATGTGCACAATCCCAGTCCTTCTGCTGGGGATCAATCGTTGCACAAGTCCTGCTCCATCTGAATGGAGACCAGAGAGAGAGCGAGAGCCTGCCCCGCACCCTCACCCAGATGTATATCCACTTCGCTGGTGGTCCAGGCCAAAGGTCAAGAACATCAAGTTATCATGAAGGGATCTGGGACAGACCTTAACTGGACTCCAGAGACTGGGGAGATGGTGGCGGTCTCTGGGAAAACTGGCCCTTTGGAGAAGCTTGCCAGAAAGGAACCTGATCTTCTTACGAGAGTGACCTGAGCGTAGTGTGGGCTGGACGCTGCAGCCAGCCTCAAGTGTAACTCCGGAGTCTTCAAACACAAGGTCTTTAGAGAGGAGCCAGGGCCTGTACCAGGAAAGGTCTACTGCTTCATCCATCTGACTGTGCCAGGAGTTTTTCTGGCTGTCTTCACAGTCCATTGAGAACCTTCTTCAGCTTGGGGAGAACCTCGCTGTCCACAAGAACACACCTCCTTGAGAGCCCTGACCCCGAAGGAGAACCTGTTTGTCCACACCACACCTGAGAGCCCTGAAAGGGAGGCCTTCCTACCCGCTCTGCTGTGGACCGGGCCTTTACAGAGTCCACGGGACCTGGACCATGTTCCTGCGCTTCCTCTGTGGGGCTGTTCTCTGCCGGACCAATCAGAAACTGCCTGCCAGGTCAGCTGACCCACACAGGAAGTGACTTGACCAATCAGAAAACAGCAAATCTACATAGACCTTAAAACTGGGGGATGAAGAGGGTTCTGTCTGCAGAGAGGAGCCTGAACCTGCTCCACTGTCCTGAACGAACTGAAACGACGCAATATCTGAATGGAAGAATGATACAAGAGAGTCAATTAGAGAAAGGCGTTCTCGTCAAATTTTCTTCCTGCTGAGTGGTCCCTGCTTCTGCCCTTGCTTCTTACTGTCCTTCAGACTCAGACTGGAGGAGTTGACCTTCAGGAAATACCAAGGCCCTCGAGACAGCTTTCTGAAGTGTGCCTGCCGGTCCCGTCCCCAAGTCTCCACCAAAGCCATGTGAGTCCAGAACCTGTATTTAAACACTTGTGTCAAATGGCTTCTAGTGCTCTATCGTCCTCGATCTTGTCCCTCAGTCATGAAGGACTGTGGGCCCTGTCTCCTCTGCAGCTTATGGCTCCTCTGCCTCAGTCCTCAGCTCCTCCAGTCTAGACTCACCCTGGATCTCAGTAACAAACGACCTTCCAGGAACTCAGGAGTGGAGCCCTGCTGTGTTCTGGACTGAAGAGGCGCCCCCTGCAGACTGGCAAACACCTCCAGGTGAGACGCTCCCATGATCACTCTGTCTATGTGGGCCTGCATCCGAAACACCTTAAATGATAGCCCTCCTAAGTGCCTAAACACTTACAAACTATCCTTAACCTTTCATGGCCTCCAGCTGTTTAAGATCTCTATGCAGTTAGTGGAACTAGAGCCTTCAAGAGCATTTGCCCATTCCACCGTCTTACCCAGGGGAAGAGGAAGTGACCATCAACCAACAGAGTTCTTCTTCTCCTTTAAAGTTTCAGTGCAGGCCCAAAACAAAAGGTGCATACCGCCCCCTACTGTTAATATTGTTCCACAACAAACATAGTGTCAAAATAAAGATATTTAAAGGGGGAAAAAAAGAGAAACATCCAAATTGTATCCTTCACTTTTCCCTTTTATTTTATCTCAACAGCCTGTTTTATAAAGCTAAAGGTAATGGCAAATTAGCCATGTTTGCTTAAGTTTCTAACTAATGAAAGCAAAAGCACAAAACTGCTTTCATTTAGGCCATTTTTACTGAGGAGAGGCTCTTTTAAAACCCTGTTGACTGACTGGTGGGGACGACAACCCTGTAATGAAGTCACTTTTTGAAGTTTGGCTTGTGCAGAATCTTTATTTTATTTTTTTATTAAAGTGCAGCTGTCAATCAAAACAGTGGTTGCGGCATGAAATCACTCGAGGTGGGGGCGAGGGGGGTTGGGGAGATTGGCGCCAGTGGCTTAAATGGGATGGCACATAGGCTCCTAATCGCCAGTGAGTTAGCATCAGAGGTCCCTATGCTAAGTGGCTATGATAGTTAGCATCAGAATCCCTATGCTAAAGGTGGATAATGATAGTTAGCCATTCAGAGGTCCCTATGCTAAAGTGGCTATGATAAGTTAAGCAATCAGAGGTTCCCTATGCTAAAGTGGCTAGATAGTTAGCCAAACAGGCCACTTTCCCTAAACTCCTTCCTAACTGACAGCCCCAATTCGGACGCATCTTATCATGGCGGGGCTGACGCAACATCCGGTTTTGGGCGTAAGACCTCTTCCAATTTACTTGGTTTTCGGATGGAGCATGAGTCCACATTAGAAGGCTTAAAGGCCTGTTCAATGACTCCACAAGTTGCGAGAACTTTGGTTCTTGTTCTTGAGGCAAAAAAGAACAAGAACAAAGTTTCGTCCTGGGCTCTGTACATTTTCAAATACTCCACAAAAAGTGGTTGCTGTCGATCTGCCACAACCCCTTTTAGGCAGGCCAAATAAATCCGGAATTTCAGAAAAATAAACCCCCCGCACTAACACATCCAGCCAATCACAAGCACAAGAGTTCTCGCAGCCCTGGCAGAACAAAGTTCTGCCTCAGCTCAGGTGTTCCAAGAAAACAACGTGAAAGAACTGCCGAACAGGAGCCTCCGAGAACAAAATGAACGTCCATTTTTGTTCTCTGGGTGCGAGAAAAAAAGGTTCTTGATCTTGTTGGGAGTATGAAACAGGCCTTTTATGCTGGTGTGTCTTTAGTCTGTCTGGATGTCTGGTCTCAGAGAGGGGCGGGGCTTCTCTGGGCCTTCAGCTGCTGAGTCCGCCCGCCTCCCACCTGAGGGAGGTTAGACCTGAAGCCTACAACCATCCAGGAACCTCCGCCGAGCTTCCTGACCGCTCTACAGGCCCTCAGGGGCCCCTGCACTCTCTCAGGTGAGTCCCCCTGGACTCTCTCAGGGTCTTAATAATAATAATAATAATGCATTGGTTTTAATGTAGCGCTTTATTTCATTAATCATTAAGTCCATACTTGGTGGTGGTAAGCTACTAGCCACAGCTGCCCTGGGGTAGACTGACAGAAGCAAGGCGACCAGTCTGTGCCATGGGCCCCCTCCGACCACCACCAACCACTCACTCACTACATTCACCCAGGCTTCTCCCATCCAAGTACCAACCAGGCCCTTCCCTGCTTAGGTTCCGAGATCTAATCGGGCAGAACTATGGCGGTATGGCCGGTCATACAAATATGAAAACTTTATTGTCCAGCAGGTGGAAATGTGTCTTTGGTATCTCCTTGAAGACACAACATCTACATCCAAAACATCATCATGTGGCATCACATTTCTTATGTCATTTTTAAACTTGAAAAATGTTGAAAAGGCTAAATAATGCAGGCTAATGCCTCGTCAGACCTCAAGACAGTCTAGTCTCTGGTCCATGGTTGGTCCAGGTCTGGTCTGGTCTACAGTAAACTGGACTTGTGTGTTTCAGGCTGGATCCTGCTGGAGAACAGTGGATGGTCCCAGGTCTGAGGAAATGTGAGTCTTTGTGTTTCAATTATTTCATGGAATAGAATGAAATAATTTAATCTGCTGTCCATAATGACGGCAGCAATTTCCCTTGCCTTGTTTTACTCTTTCACAGATAGAACAGAACAGAGCAGTTGCAGACACAACAGCAGATTTACCTCAATAGACAAACTAATAAATAAATAGTAATAATCAACAGCTCAAACATTGAAACAACTTTATTCAGCCAGTGTTTCCACCAAAGTATTTATCATCATTTTAGTCAAAGTAATATTTTTGTGTTTAAGATTAGACGTGCACTGAGTCTGAAATCTCTAGATATTTCATTGACTAATAAAAAACATAACAAATAAATAAAAAGAAGTGATTTAAAACACATGAACCCTGTGACACAAAAGAGCCTCATATTGAAAGTCTCTGCCAAAGGAACAAGTCTGTTATTTGTCCATGATTAGAACAAACATCCACATGGGGCGACAGTGGCGCAGATGGTAGAGCGGGTCGTCTCATGACCAGAAGGTCAGGGTTCGAATCCCGCCTCCTGAAGGTGCACATTGTCGTTGTGTCCTTGGGCAAGACACTTCACCCACATTGCCTCCAGTGTCTGCGTACACTGGTAGCCCCCTAGGAGAGACCAACAGGCCCGGTTTGAACCGTGAGGCCGTCCTTCCTTGGACCCACCACCTGCAGAAGGAGCCATGGGGGCCGGTGCTGTGTGACCTGGGCAGCTCCAACGGCTGCTCCCACGACCCGGCAACGGACAAGTGGAAGAAAATGGATGGATAGAACAAACATGAAGCAGATTTTTGATTTCATATTTGAATAAAATGGTGTCGATATAAAGTTGACAAAAAACAACATTTACATTACATATATGAACATTATGACTAAAACTAACTATTTGTGCACAAATCTGGATCAGAGACAAAGACATACCTAACTTAATATTTGTTACAAATTAAATCACCTTTATACCTTCACCTTTTGGAGGAAAAATCTGTTAAATGAAACAGATTGAATTTACAAAATAAGCTCCGAATAAAAGCACTTCTGAATAAATCTGGGACAGACAGTATTATGCTCTAACTTATTACATCTTATTATGTAAAAGAAAACAAACAAAGAACTCCTCAGACTCACAGAACAGGAAGTGATGTCATGATGTTTGTTTCCTCAGATTCCTGTGAGTTCTCTCTGGATCCAAACACAGCTCAGAGGAACCTCCTTCTGTCTGAGGACAAACGGACTGTGACCAGAGTGAGAGAGAAGCAGCAGTATCCAGATCATGAGGACAGGTTCATGGACTACTGTCAGGTCCTGAGCTCCACTGGCCTGAGGGGGCGCTGTTACTGGGAGGTGCAGTGGAGGAGGGAGGTTGATATAGCAGTGAGTTACAGAGGAATCAGACGACACAGAGAGGAGAGTGAGTTTGGAAACAATGATCAGTCCTGGAGTCTGAGGATCATTGGTGGATCATACTCTGTCTGTCACAACAAGAGACAAACACCCCTCCCCTCCTCATCCTCCTCTGGCTCAGGTGTAGTGGGCGTGTTCCTGGACTCTGAGGCTGGAGTTCTGTCCTTCTATGAGGTCGGCTCTGGTGGAGAACTGTCCCACATTTACACCTTCACCTCCTCCTTCACTGAGCCTCTGTTTCCTGGGTTTTGGCTGTGGTCTGAAAGTTCCTCTGTGTCTGTGGTGGATCTGAGGAGAGCGCCCCCTGGTGGACCTCTGTGACTGAACTCTTTCATGATAAAAACATTTGACTGACAGCTGTAAGGACCAATCACAGCTGGCTCCGTCTGTAATCACTGATTTACTGTTGAAAATAAAACATGTCTTTGTGAAATCATCACTCGTGTGTTTGAGGCTCTGACAGATACACAGCGCTCATCCCTGTTACTGTGAGGTCGACGGTTCAAATCCCAGTCGCACGAGTTCTTAATGTCTGTGTTATTGGGCAACACACTTTCTCACACTGTCGTAGCTCATTTGTGCGGCAACTTTCTCGGGGAAAAAAGGATTATTTTGATCATGTGTAGGAACTAGGGCTGAACGATTAATTGCATTTGCAATTTTATCGCGATATGACACAACGCGATTTCGTAATCGCAGGGCACGCGATTTTGGAAGTGAATGAAGCAGCGAGATATGGCAGCAAAGTCCGCTCCGCCGCGTGCTTTTGTTTACGTCCCAGCCTAGTTAAGGTGCGCTAGATTGTGGATGTACAGTGAAAATATCAGCGTTTATCATGCAGCCACCGCGAAGGACTATTGCTTTCTTCTCGGCTAGCATTGCGTTAGCTGCAGCGCTCATCACGCCATTCTCTCGCTGCTACTACACGCGCTGATGATCACAGAAACTCCCTCACCTCCGGATTCTTACGTCTCTGCCTCCACAGGTGAGCCTGTGCTGCTTGTAAAGAGTAAAGAGTGGTTGTGGCTTAGTTTAGGAGGCTTATGTTTGGGAATGTTGTGGATAAAGAACTTATCTCAAAAGCATAATGACGGTTCATGACCGTAAAGTATCCGCGGAGGCGATGTGCCATGTGCCTTTATTTACCGTTGCATCTACGCATATGCGCTCCGTAGTATTACAGACGCTAGATATAAACACTAAACTGCTGTATGGAAACTACGATCCGAGGCAGGACTCCGTGTCATGTCTTATTTTGCTGAGGAAATGCGCTGTTTACGCTGAAATGTCACTAAATGGCTGCGAGTCAAAGAGACGTGTCTGTGTTTGGCACCTCATGTCTCCTTGCGTCACTGTGCTTCTTTCTTCATCTTGTCCAAAGTTACATCCCAAAACCAAAATGCTGCTCCTAATTACACTGTGTTTTGGCGTGTGCTCCATCTGGCCTCTCCGTGTCCATCAATAACGCGCATCTGAAGCAACTACGAGTTGCAGCTCAGACAGGGATTTGATTGGCCGAAATAATAAATAATCAATAGTTTATTTTGCATTAATTGGGAGTTTGATTTCCTAAATTTTTTCCAACTAGTTAAAGCAGGCGTTTGTTCTTACTTTTCCTGCACCTTAGTATGGGTGATGTTACTGACTGGATCAGTGAGTTTGATCTTTAAAAAAAAAAATCTATATATATAATGTATCTTTTATTTATAGACTGTACTGTTAAGTTCAGACAGTTTTTAAGAAGTGCAGTCCACATTTTCACACATTTTGAATAGGTCAAACAACAATTTTGTTGCAATTTTCACTTCAAATTAATCTAATATTGTTTGTTATGAAACAGACTGATTTATTGCTTGTGTTAGGTGAAAAATACATTAGAAGAGGACCTTGCAACAATAATCGCATATTTAATCGCAATCGCAATATTGAAGAAAAAAATCGCAATTAGATTATTTTCCAAAATCGTTCAGCCCTAGTAGGAACATAAGGCAAGGTAACAACAAATAATGAACAATAAACTGCAAAATAAAGAAACAACAAAAGAATATACACAACACTCACAATAATTGTAATCGAAGCTCATCTTATCTCTCAGGTTGTATTTGACTTCTCGTTTGCAGAACATATTTTGTAAACTCTCAGGAAGTGACTTTTGTGAGGCTTTGAACATGATTTGAGCATCTTAAATTCAGTAAGGTCCTCACATTTCATTGTTTTGATTTAAAGAATAATGGATTAGTGTGATCACGGTATCCAGCTAAATGGATTATTCTTATTGCCTTTTTCTGAACTTTAAACAATGGGTCAAGATTACTTTTATACGCATTCCCCCAGATCTCTACACAATATGTTAAATGAGGAAGGATGAGTGAACAGTATATAGTATATAGAGCTTTGTTATCAATGATATATTTAGATTTATTCATTATGGCTGAAATCTTTGCAACTTTAGTTTTAATTTTTATGATGTGAGGTTTCCAGCTGATTTTATGATCGAGTGTTACACCAAGAAATGTTTGTTCATAAACTCTTTCAATGGTTTTGTTTCCAATTTTAACTGGTAATTGTACATTCATTACATGATTCGAGATCTCCACGAGAGCAGGAGACCTGCTTTTACGAAAGCCATGTTGACTGTCATTTAAAATATTGTATTTATCTATAAATGCGTCTAGTCGAGTTATATAGAGCTTTTCTAATATTTTGAGAATTGAGCTAGTATTTAGATGGGTCTGTAATTAGAGAATTGAGTTTTGTCACCATTTTAATAGATGGGAATAACTTTAGCCATTTTCATTAAATCTGGAAATGTACCAGTTTGAAAGACATTAAAAATATGGGATAGCAGTGTGACCATGTGATCGATGACCTGTTTAACAATACTCATATCTACCTCGTCACAGTCCAAGGATTTCTTATTTATGACATTTCTAACTATATCAGTTATTTCTTGTCCTGTTGTCGGCGTAAGAAACATTGTATTTGGGTTTTCCTGGACACAGTCATAATTATAATGTGTGCATGGTGGAGTTATTGAGGAGGATAATTGAGGTCTATGCTTATGAAGTACTTATTGAACTCGCTCACAATTTCATTTGAGTTTTACATTTTCTGACCATTTGACATAAAGCTCTGTGGTACATTTCCTTTTGAGGTCCTTGGAAGTACATCATTTATAGTACACCAGAGAGCTTTAGTGTTTGTCTCATTGTTTTCGAGTAGTGCACTATAATATTTTTTGTATCTTTTGTATTTATTTTCAGGTTCACTTGTTCTTTTTGTTAGAAAGACGGAGACCACTGGTTAGTGCTGTGTCCTCTTGGCTCTCTGCTTTGCTGACTTTTCTTTACAAGAAAGTTTTCTTTCACAAAAAATACATTTCTCAAATTAATTTGGCTTCATTTCACAATGTTCACAATTTGATTGACAAAATCTTCACCTCTAGGTCTACCAAATTTCCTGTGCAGGTTCTGAATGAATAACTGAAAATACTATAGTACTACCATACTATAGTAATAATCTGATATTACATCTTTCAGAATTAGCATTACAATTGCATATACATGTCACCTTGACATTGTCAGGCAAATAGGCTTAACACACAGACTTCTATCAAATAATAACTAACATTTCTTTTACAGCAAAATGTACTGTACTAGAAAAACATGTATGAGAGTGACTAAGGAGACCAAGTTACTTTACAAAATAGTGAGCCAAAAATAGGGCATAAACGGCTAGCGCACGAGGTTAGCTTCTCAATGCTAAATTGCTAACATGTGAAAACATTACTAGTTTACAAGTAAACTTTCAACTATGAAACAATTCTACAAGAGCTACGTTTTGTGGCTTCATCTGAGCCATGTGTGGTGATGGTGACACTTTACCAACCTGAAATAAATAAATGAGACGGAGACCACTGGTTAGTGCTGTGTCGTCTTGGCTCTCTGCTTTGCTGACTGACAAAGCTGAAGCACGCGTAACCCAAGCCGTCTCACGGTCATTGTCGCCCTCTAGTGGTGACAGTAAATATTACATCGCCCATTCCCACATAACCATTTCTTTCACCTGAACCTTAGAAGCATATGATCTATAATAAAAACATGGGCGAGTGTCACAGTAGCTTATGTGCTAACATACAAATCTATTATAAATTAAAACAATATGTGGTGACATATATTTGTGGGCACCACAACAGCACTAAAGAGCATCTGGCTTTTTGGAAAAGTCAGTGGGGTAAGGAGTTGTGGGGGGCACATTGTTCTGAGAGAATGGCTGGTGTCTTGGTTCTAAAAGACAGATTTGCTGGAGAAATCTTGAACGTTCATAGCGATCCAACAGGCCACTTTATTATTATTGTTTTGTCCATTTCTAGAAGCGTGGTGGTAATTATAATATTTATGGCTACAACTCTCATTCAGACAATAGAAACATTTGATACATGTAATGAAAAAATATCTTCTGACGCTTCCTTAATTTTTGTTGGTGACTTCAATGTTGTGTATGATAATAATTTAGACAGATGTCCTAGTAGTTAAATGTGTCAAATGGTTACTTAAAGGATTTCATGGAGAAATGTGATAGATATCTTTAGACAGAAATTCCCTACACTGAAATCATTTACGTGGAGCACAAAAGATCTATCTAAAATGTCCCGTATAGATTATTGGTTGGTCTCCAATAAATGTAACCACACCAATTCAAATGTAAATACACATGCAGCTCCATTTTCTGATCATAAAGTTATTAGTCTTATCGTTGAGGTTTTGCCTAAAGTTAACATCCCGAGCCTATATGCTGGAAGATCAATAACAGCCTTTGACTCATGCCTCAGTTACTGAAACTATTAGAAATCTTATATCTTCACGCTGGCAAGAGGCCTGTAATAAAAATGCATTCAGCCCAACCTGGGAACTACTGAAATACGACACTGGTAAATGTATGAGCTCATACAGCAGTAACCTGGCAAAACTCACAAGAGGAAGATGATCTCTGCTCTCATTGCATCTTTGTCTAATATTGGTAACAAGAATTGAACTGAAGAACAGTTATATCACCTTGGTGACATAACTACAAATCTACAAAAGAAAGGCCGGGGCGCTTTATTAGATCCAGAGCTCGATGGCTGGAGGAGGGCGAGCAGTGCTCTTCATATTTTTTTGGCCTAGAAAAATGAAAGCTTAATAATTCCTTGGACTCTCTTAACAGTGAAATCATCTCTAACTTTAAAACCATAGCTTATTTTTGTTCCGAGTTCTATAACAAACTCTATTCCTCTAATTATTCAGAACAAGCATCTAATGAATTTTTCAATTCCGTTAATTGTAAAAACATTTCTGACGCTGATAAGAAACTGTGTGACAATGATTTAACCCTTAATGAAATTCAAGAAGCTGTTAGACGTCTTAAAAATAACAAATCACCTGCAGCGACGGTTTGTCAAGTGAATTTTACAAGACATTCGAAAATGAAATTAGTCCCTTCCTTCTTAACACACTCACTGAAAGTATCAAACATGGTAAATTACCAACAACCCTGACTCAAGGCCTTATTACTCTTACTCCAAAACCCAATAAGGATAAGTTATCAATCGAAACTGGAGACCTATTAGTCTGCTCAACAACCATTACAAAATATTTGCTATAATTTTAGCGAAAATAATTAAAAGAACCTTATCTTCCATTATTGATGAATCACAGTCAGGTTTCGTATCCTATAGACATATTACTAATAATGTAAGGCTTGTTCTGGACATGCTGGACTATTCTGAACTTATACATGTTATTATGTTAGATTTTTATAAGGCATTTGACTCCTTAGAGCACAAAGCCTTAGAAGAATACCACTACTTTACCTGCTTTTCGGTGCCGGTGCCTTAACGGTACTTTTTTCGATACCTATGTTAATTTAATTCAATTAAAATACCATGTATAAATAGTATCGTCAAAAGCAGGAACTAACAGGTCTAACAGGGACTTTGAAAATAAAATACTTTACTTTTAACCAGTGACGTGCGGTGAGGTTTGTTGCTGGTGAGGCTATTGACTCCAATATAAAGTAAACAAAACTGCAGGGAAAAAATGCAACTTGCTGTCTCTGGTAATTGTCTTACTTTTAAATAGCATTCAATAGCAACACATTTAAACATAAAATACATTCACACGATATTGCAAATAAAACATGAACATGACCGGGACTCGTACCCCGCCCGTCCAAATTATGAGTTATTGACAAACCTGATGCTCCACGCGGGCGGTGCGTGATAGCGTCGACATGTTCAGTATAAAGACTCGTCTACAGCATTTCATCCATAAAATGTCAGTCTAATTAGTTTTTCCTTTTACATACTCCGTTACGTTTAAATTGCCTCTCCTAAACCGTGCAGAATAATAAAACAGACTGTTTTTTTTCACGTGTAGTCCACATGTTTTGTAGAAATGTGTAGCGTGACACAGCGCCCCCCTCAGGTCGTCAGGGCAGTGCATTGGAGGCGAGCCTCACTTCGGGACCATCAAAACGCGATTTAAAGTCAAATGAACAGGTTAAACAAGTCGTTCTTTTGCCTGATTCTTTGTCCAGGTGATAGAAAACTAACGCGCCCATCAAAAACCCATTTACAAATGTATTTTACTTTTAGGGGGCGAAAAAAGCCCCGAATGGAGAGAGCGCTGAGTAAATGAGCCGAGCTCAAGTGTGTGCAGGACGCTGGAGGCTCCGCCCTCTTTACACGATATCGACAACTGATAAAACATTTGGGCATTTTTTAACCACGAGATTGATTAAAATCGTAGAAAATCCCTCATCTTAAGAGAAGGGACTTGTTTTTATAAAGTTTATTGTATTTTTAAATTTTTGTTTTTTTTCCATAATGACTGGTGAGGCCTCACCTGCCTCCCCTGACCGCACGTCACTGCTTTTAACCCAATTTAAAAATGTGTGTGTGTGGCGCCCTCTGCTGGAGCTCAGAGTCACTACACCTCAGAGCGGTCACGTGACTCCAGGTGGAACAGGCCCGACAGGTGAGAGAGGGAAAGGATTTAGAGTTTTCTCATCATTCCTCTGTCATTTTATTCCAGCTAATCGTGTCCAAATGAAAAGATGTTTTTGTCTGTGTTTAGATTCAGGACTGGAGCAGTTTGGGTTCAGGCCTGGTTCGGTCTCAGATTATTACTGATAGTTATAAGTCTTTCTGTAGTTCAGTTTTACACTTGTGTAAACACTGATTTAGTACTGGATTTACAGCTGGTTTGTTCCTGGTTTAGCCATGTTTTTGTCACAGTTTAGTTCTGTTTGGCTCTAGGTTTGCACCTGTTTTAATTTGACACGAAGTATGAAATAAAGAAATGCAGTTGAGTGTAGTTGATGCAGCGGACCAGCAGAGGGAGACACAGACCGGGACAGACTTCTGTAGAGCGCACCATGAGCAGACTCCCTTTAGAGTTTAAACCACTGTTTCCCAAACAGCGGTACAAGGACTCTCTCTGTAAGTTCAGTATTTTCATTGATCTCGTTTGGTCCAAAGAAAAAAACAATCACATCTTAAATAACGGCTCAGAGACAAAGCTGAGAGCAGATCTTCCCTTTCATATTATCAGGACAAATATATAAATATAAAAGAGAGACTCGGATGAAATCAAACTAAAGTTTTGAAAAGATCTCTGCTGATGAAAAGTGTGAAATAGTTGAACGCCTTGGACTAGGTTTGAAAACCTTTGATATTTCATAAAAGATGAAGCGTAATCATCGTACTGTTAAGAGATTTGTGGCTGATTCAGACACACATGGGTTTGTGCAGGTAAAGCACAATGAGGACAGTTTCTGCCAGACATCAGATTAAGAGAACAGCTGCTACACAGGTCTTTGAAGCTGCTGGTGCCTCTGGAGTCTCCTGAACATCAAGCTGTAGGACCAGAGGCTGCAGTTGTGCATAAACCTTCTATCTGGCCTCCCCTAAACTCCCCTAATGCTGACGAGCAGAAACGGCTGCAGTGGCTCAGAAATACATGAAGATTCATTTTCATTTTTCTGGTGAAAGACGGAGGTTATTTTTTTATGTTTTATGGTTTGATTTACGGGAACAATTGCACAATCTCTAAAGTGCTGCGTCTTATCTTAAGTCCTGTGCACATGGAAGATAAAACTACTGAAATGTCAGTATATTAGTATAAAAAAATAAATAAATCTGTAAACGTCTGTATGACAGTGAACCTTTATCCCAGTGTCTCATGGATGTTTCTGAAGTAGCTCTGGTCCAGAACAAACTCACCTGAGGATCAAAGTTTCATTGTGTTTGCGCTCACAGCTCTGTTCTGTGTCCAACACTATATCATTGATTCAGGAAAACTGAATCCTCCTATTGTAGAATTAGAAATGACCTAAGTTACCTTTTATTGTGAAACAGGGAGGCTCATTATAGTGGGCCATAAAGGACGGTTTTACGGTTTGATCTTAAGTCCTGTGCACCTTTGAGATAAAAGGACAAACCAATAATAATCATGAATGTGTAACTATAATAGGTGATATGTGAGTGATCCAGTCTGTATATCAGAGTGAGCCTGTATCTCTGGGGCTCAGAGTCACGATGGAGAGAGTGAGTGTGTTGTGTCTGTCGCTGCTGCTCTGCTCTGTCGGGAGCTGAACTTCAGGACAATGAGATCATTGAACAAAGAGAAGTCAGTCCAGAGAGTGTGAATGTGCCGGAGCCTCAGCCCTGTCCCTCAGACCTCCACGCTGTGCTCCGAGAGATGAGCGTTAAACTGGCCGAGAACAGACTGATGATCCAGCAGCTGCAGACGCTCAACCAAGGTGAGATTTATCACTTCACTACTACATCATTGGATATTATGTTATTACATATTTTATAGCCCGAGCCCGGAAACCCCCCAACGTAAATCATGATTTTATTGAAGGTATTAAGTCTCGGTCAGAGTGCACTCAAGAAATGTATTTGATGCTGAATCTGGGGTTTTGTTTGTGAAGAGACAAACTGTGGATGGTTTTATGTAAATGTGACTTTGATTCAACAAAAACAAATAATAATTAATAAATCAATATCATTTTAATTTCTACATTGTCCAGCTTCATTTACATTAACTTATAAACTTTCACCTAGAAACAAAATTAAAACTGATATTTAATCTCTGTAGATTTGTGGAATATTTTATTAACATAAAATCACAGTATTTTCATATTTTTCTACTTAATAAAACCTATGTGATGTGTCTGAAGGAGCAGTGACAGAGGCCGCTGTGCGAGGAGCTCCAGTTCTACCAAACACGCTGCAGTGTGGAGGAGCGAACCATTATGAATGAAGGGGTGTAGAAGAAGAACATGTTTATATTCATCAAAAACCAGAATATTACACCAGCTGCACTGGCTGTATTTAAGGCCCACAGTCTAACAGCAAAAGCCTTTTCATATATTAGTCCATCTGCTGCATCTCTGCACCCTAACCTTCCACCCCTACAGCCTCTCTGGTGTGTTATTGGACTTCATGATGTTGTTTAGTGACCAATACACTCTGACCATAGCTCTGAGGCCCTCACAGAACAGCTGGAATTATACTGAGAGTAGATTACACACAGGTGGCCTCTATTTAATGGTTAGGGCAAGGTGTGAACATTCTGCAGTCATTAGGAATGTTATAAAGGCAATTTAATGCACTCAGAAAATGCTGTATGAATACTTATGCACGCCCCACTTTTCACTTTTCTATTTTTTGAAAAATAACAGAATCATGTATCATTTTGCTTTCACTTCACAGTTGTCTGTTACTTGTGTGTGAACTTCAGTAAGAAATTCAAAATAAAATCTTTATGTTTATGGTTGTAAACATGACAAAATGTACAAAAGTTCAAGGTGTATTAGTACTTTCACAAGGCACTGTATATCAGTTTTGTAGGTCTTAGTTTCCAAATGGATGAACCCAAAGGAGGCAAAGGTTTATTGACCGATTGCTTCATTTCAAACCCTGGACTGATTTTCCGTAAAAGCCTTGGCCCCTGGGCTCCGTCATGTTGTTGATTCACAGATTCTACGTGATCGTTTGCACTCGGCTGCATGACTTTGACAAACAACCTGTTTGCGTTTTGTTGGATAAATATTGCCATTGGATTTGTGATTTCTATATTTAATTCATTTAAAGCGAGACGCTGCAGGTGAAAGTATTGTTTTTTTTCTCATAGTGGTCAAAGTGGAGATTTTTAGCTCGTTTCCTCTTTAACCTCTTAACCCCCACCTTGCTCCACTCAGGCAACGAGTTAATCACTTTAGTCACTTTCCAGTCTTGAACTAACACTATTACAACCTGGATAAACTCAGACAAAAGCAACAATTAGAAAGATTTATTGACTTATTAATCCATGGGCCAGGCCAGATTTTGGTACGACCCAAGGTGCCATCAAGGATTTTTAAGTAGATCCATGTCTGAGGTTTGTGTTTTTGTATGATAAGCTTTTCAGAGTTACAGCTTCATCATAGTTTTCTGCTCTTGAAGTGAAACACCCCCATGTCGAAAACATCACTTTGGACACTGGTTCATATTTTAGTTTAGGCCATTTCCAGCCCATTAGATAATGATTTACTCTGTGACAGTTACCGTGGTAACCATAGGTCCACAAACTCAAACCTGAGGACATTTTTTCACTATTTTTGCTAATACTAATTTTTAAGAAAATGCAGCCAGCTTTTCCCGGTGAGTCACTTTTTACCAAATTGGCACCAAGAGCCAGGTTTGACTAGGGTTGCCAACCGTCCCTTGAAATACGGAACCGTCCCGCATTTTTAAAAATAAAGCCGTCCCTTATTGATTAAATAAGGGACGGCTTTTGTCCCGTATTTCGAAGATCCTTCCTTTCTCCTCGTCATAATATAACAGATCCAGGCCCGTCACTCACTACATCTGCGCTGGACAGAAGTCCACTCTTCAGAGAGAAACTGGAGAATAATCATAAGATCAGCAGCAGCTCAGTCCACTCCCCATGTGTGCGGGTTTAATGCGTCTCAATATAACAGCATTTATCACCAAATCATCACGGACATAAACTAATACATGAACGAAGCTTTAGCCCACTTTTTATTTCTTATCTATCGGCCTCATATTTTCGGTTTTACAGATAAATTTAGGAAGCATAATGAAGAGAAAAGGCGATAAAACAGTGCTGAGTGGCGCGGGGTTACGGCGTGCGGTTACAGCACGATATCGGCCTTTTTCACACAATCTTTCCTCTGATCTGATCCTCTGAATCTGCCCGGTTTAAAAGCAACAAAAAAAGTCCTGACTCCTGGTTAAAGTTGAGTCTTTAGACTCGTGTGGAGCCTGTGTCTCCTCCTCACTGCTCAGCGCGATGAGCAGCTACAGACGGAGGAGGAACAGGGGCGCAGCTGACACGGGCAGCAGAGGGACTGAGGCCCACAGCAGAGGGGCCCCAGGGAAACACTAACACAGGATTTTGACAGTACATAAAAAATAAATAAATAAATCGAATAAATAATAAAACTAGTCTAATTGCAGCTATAAAATCAGTGTTGCTTTTCTTTCTTCTTTTCTTTTAGGAAAGTAATCCGAATCCAGTTCTGATTTTCATCACTGTATGAGGCTAATTTAAACAGCATATTTTTGCCTAAAATACACAAAATTACACAAAATCGTGTCTGATTAATCAAAAATGTCCTGGGTAGGACTGGCTGTTGCTCTAACTTTCTGGGAGTATCTCAAACAACAGCACAGAAAGAAGAGTTATTCTGTAAAATGGGTTAAAACTTATTTTTTAAATAAATAAATTAAAGTAATATAAACACCTGCTGTTACATGTAATCTATACACAGCCTATATCGGCTTAATGTAGCATTCTGAGTCTTTTAGATTAGAGTTCCACCACCTCCCAAAGTCCACTTTAAACCACTGTTAATAAGCATGCAGTACCTAACCTTATAGCAAGAAAGTGCCTAACCGGTAAAATATATAATATATAACATTTATAAATAAATACATAAATGATCCAACATTGTTTGGATGCATGTATGTTAAAAAGCTGGTTACAGCAAATGAAAAATAATCTGTAGTTACAAATCACAAGCTCTATTGATTTCGTTGTCCCCTCGCCCCGGTCGCCCACAAGTGTCCCTTATTTTTCTGTTCTCAAGTTGCAACTCTAGGTTTGACAAACACAGACTTTGAACTTATTCCCGTAAACACAAAGTAGTGTCGGGAACAGTTAGTGCTGACCGGCCGTGACTTTAACAGTAAATCTAATAATGCGTCAATGATTATAATGAAGAAGGTTCAAGTTCAGTCTGTAATGTGTTTCTGAAATGTAGTGGAGTAGAAAGTTGAACCAAGCACGTTTTCTTGTCGTGTCAAGGCATACAAAGTTGACATGTGATGCAATATTAATGTAAACAATGTTCTGGATCTTTTCTTTGATAAGTACATATGGCGGCTCGCATATACAACGTGAGGTTCCTTTATTGCACTTGTGAATAGGGCAAAACTCTTCCATACGCCGTAAAACCACTTTAAGCCACGTAATCAGGGTTTCTGTTAGACGGCTGTACTTTTGGTCGGTTTGAAAAGCAAATGGCCGGTAAAAATAATGTCCATGGGCCAAATTGGCCAACAGTAAAAAAAATAATAATAATAATAATATGGAGAGAATATAGAAAAAAATATATTAAATACAACATTGTCCTAAGTCAGTGACTAACAAGACAAAGTGTTTTCGAGACAGGCCTAAATATTAAAAAAGGTTCAATATTTCTATCAAAAAAAGTTTCGACTTACGCCCTTAGCCCATTTTACAAAGCGCAGTTGAAGCGCCTTCATCGCTCTCTGGATATGTGACTCTTTTTCATCATGCTTCGTCACATTTTCCAAGAAAACGGCGAACTACAGGTACATTTACTTTTATAAAAGTGTGTTAAGAACTCAGCAGCTAATGAATTCGATTAGGATATTCTGTAAACTCTGTGTGTTGAGTTAGACTGACGCGCTGTCCCACAGAGGCTCATCCTGGGAGAGTGGCCGGTGTAACAGGCCAGAGTATACCCCCATCTGGACTACACCCGGGGTTAAAGGGGCCTAGGCCATAATATACCCCTGGTATAAAATGGGCTAGGCTATTTCCTACCCCCGAGGCCAGATTATACCCCCAATGCGAACAGTTATGTAAAGTGATATAGCAAGAATTATTCAGTATCTTAGGGTGATAGAGTGGGTTGTCCTTTAACCAGAAGGTTGGCAGTTCAAATCAATGCTCCTGCAGGTACAGGCTGTTGTTGTGTCAAGGCATACAAAGTTGACATGTGATGCAATATTAATAACTATAGGCCTATATTATGTTATTACCAATAGCTACATGTTCACATTTCAAATGTCAAATCAATGTCAAACATGATTTATTTTTTTATTATATTATAGTTATGGTAAAATACCACAAAACAATTCACATCACTTACATTCAATCAAAGAAACTTTTAATATATTTTTAAAGGACATTAGTGATGAGCCTTTTGCAAGATGGGAAAATTTACTCCAGAACTTACAGCCTCTGTATCTCAAATGAAACTGTGCTCTTGATGTAACTGCTTTTGGCAAATGGAAATCTTTACTTTGACGTGTGTTGTAATGATGGAGCTCAGTGTTGGTTTAAAGTAAGACCTGAAGTGCTCTGGTGTGACTGTTTGATTAAACTGAATTCTGTACATAAATATACAAATTTGATAAACATTTAAACTATAAATATTAAGAATATTAAGTTTGTTGGTGTTCGCTGCGTAGAAAAACATGTGCAATAGGTGAATCCTCCAGCCAGGTGATTCTGACCATCAACCTGGCCACACATCATGGAGATGGGTCCCCGGGCGCGGCACTGCCGTCGACCACTGCTCCTTACAGGTCGCCTCAGCGGCATTGAAGGATGGGTTAAATACAGAGGACAAATTTCCCTATGTGGACAATAAAGTAAACAAATACAAATATGTTGCAATCCTAACAAAACACTTTTGCAGAAGTAAAATCTTCTTTAGGGTAGATGGAAAAGTGCAATATTCAATTACAATATGACAAATATGGGTAGATCAGACTATAATACAGAAGTGTCTTTGTGAACAGGACTTTTCTCTCCTCGTCCTCTGATCTGCACATTCGTTCATCAACAGCTTTCTGCGTTCAGACACTACGGTGTTTAAAAGTGTCCTGAGGAAAGATAAAGTCCCTGTTTGATCGCTGTCATTCCTGCTCAGACAATAGAGTTATTAGTCCAGATTGTAGCGCGAGGATGAACTACTGACGAACCACTTTCTCCCATTTTCCTCTCATTAACGTGAACTCATAAACGTCTCGTCATGTTTTAGTCAAACAGCTGTTTTTAGCTCGTCATCGTTACGTCGTTAAAACAAAGTGCGTCTATGAAATGATATCGCTGTAAAAAAGGAAATCCCCAAATAACGGTCGACCTCTATTTTTTACAGTTTCTGGAAGGTTTTCCTGCTGATTGAACCGTCTCCATGGTTACGCATACAATCCATCCACAAAACCTGAAACCCTAAATACCATTGATCCTGGTCATAAAGGCATCATGCTGACCACCCATAGGCCTACAGCCACCGGCTCATTTAAGGGTATAGTATCCAGTGGTGTGCCGTCAGGGCCAGCAGGGCCTTCTCTGCTGGCCCTGACCAAATGAAGAAAAAAAAAGTGTAAAATGTCTTAATAGTATATTTAATTTCTAATTTATTTATATAATGTACAGTTGAGTCGCTTATATTGGTTTTGTTGATGTGTAACTGTAATTTCCTACTCAAAAAGTGCCTTAAACACGTCTGGCGAGTTGCTCCTCCTCAGGCCCTTCAGAACAGATTCTGCAGGCCCTGTGTTGTCAGGCCGCACACATGATTGACAGCCAGCGTGACTGACAGAAATATCAGCCAATCAGAATTCGATGTACATTGACAGTACGCCCCCCAGGCCTTCAGTAGCTCAGCAGCTTCCCCTACGGTTTTCTTCGCCTGGGAAAACCGCTAATGTGGTTTAGTGCATGGGCAAGACGATCCAGGAAAACAGACGTAAACCGGATAAACAGATATTCCTCTTGGGAACATCCGAACGAGGCAAAAAGAAGCGGATTTTCTGATCACGGATATTTTGCGCCCCTTCATTCTGAAGAGCTTCGAGAGCAAAGCAGCGGGAACAACAGCGGGACGTAGACGCTCGGCTCCCCGGACAGGAGAAGGGTTTCCCGGCGTCAGCTGTGATGGGACGCGGGCAGGGAACAGGTATACGTGACTACGACATAGACATATTATTACGAGCGGGTCTCAAATAGCACCAAACTTTAAGTGTAGTATCTTTTTTTTTTTTTACTCGCTCTGTCAACAAAACATCTCCTAAAAACAGCCGCCTGTTTCCACATTATAACGCGCTCGTCTCCGGAGCCCTGTCATGTGTCGTGTGTTTCCGTATTCTAGCACGAGTGTTCCCGAAGGTGTTTCCTTTTGTTTGGGGCGGAGGCACCGCTGCTTTGGTTTGCGTTGTTGACACATCCTTTAGTGAACAAATGCCACGCAAAAAGGCAGTTTTATCGGTACGCCTATTGTCGATCAGTGTATATGCGTTTGATTGTGTGAACCCATGTTGCTATTGAAGGCCCTGACTGAAACCCCACGGCCCGCCACTGCTAGTATCAGTCTGGTTGATTCTAACCTCGGTGTGAGACTCGACACTCATCTTAAACTCGATGACCAGATTAGCTCCGTTGTCTAAATAAGCTTCTTCCAAATTCGACAACTGGCAAAAGTAAAACCTGTTTTGAACCAGACTCTCTGGCCGACTCCAGCTGGAACGAAACGCTGCCGCTCGACTCTTGACGGGCACAAAAAAGATGGAGCACATATCTCATGTTTAAATCCTTGCACTGACTCCCCGTCCACCTCCGTGTTGAGTTTAAAATTCTGTGATTTGTTTTTAAATGTCTTCATGGGCTTGTGTGACCTGCTGCTCCTACTCGCCTGCACTGTCCCTCAGGTCTGCAGATCTCTCTCTGCTCCTGGGCCCAAAGACAAACAGGAAACATTCCATCCATTTGTTGGGCCACAGTTCAGTTTCCGGAGCAGACCGTGCTGTTCTCTGTCCACAGCTGAGGACAGGAGACTCTGTAGGGACTTTTAAAGGAACAGGCCAGTGTTTCTCCAGACTGAGATCTGTTCTTACCTGAGACGAGTGTATGCGTACCTGTCTGGTCTTTGGGCGTGTGCTCATTCACCAAAACGACCAAAGATGTTGTTAGCATTTGGCCTCTCCCAGTTTATTCCTATGGCTCCAAACCGGGTGAAGTTAGAAGTGACCGAGCTCTTCCACAAAGACCAGACAGGTACGTATCAACTCGTCTAAGCTCAGGTAAGAACAGATCTCAGTATGAAAAACACTGGCCTGTTCCTTTAAAGCGAGTCATCCTGGCTCTGTGTTACACTGACCAGAGGCATCAGAAATAAATGTTAGAAAACAGGAGATAAACTCTTAGTCAAATATTACATTTTTTTCTTAGCTTCATCTGAGCCTCTTTTCAAAACTGTAGTAAATGCAAAAAAAAAAAAAAAAAAACAAGGTGGAAAAAATGTGATTTAATTTTAAATATATTCATTTAGTTTTACACTAATTATTATATCTATGGTTTTACTCTAAACTGGACTAAAGCAGGGCTGTTCTAAGGGCTATTAAACCAGGACTAAACCTGAACTAATTAAACAAGGACTTTATACTGTTATATTGTTTTTTTTATTATTTGTTTAGAATGCACCAGAATGCAAGAAAATGCATTTAAATTTAAAACAACTCTTTTCCCTAAGGGTCGGCGTCGTTGCACCCTGATGCAACATGAATGCACCCTCTGTCAATTTGCTCTGGATCTGAGCCTGATCTAAAGTCCAGTGAACCTGTGAGTCAAAACAACAAACACATCATGAATGTGTAACTATGTGAGTGATCCAGTCTGTATATCAGAGTGAGCCTGTATCTCTGGGGCTCAGAGGCACGATGGAGAGAGTGAGTGTGTTGTGTCTGTCACTGCTGCTCTGCTCTCTGTCGGGAGCTGAGATCATTGAAGAAAGAGAAGTCAGTCCAGAGAGTGTGAATGTGCCTCAGGCTGGTCGCTCAGACCTCCACGCTGTGCTCCGAGAGATGAGCGTTAAACTGGCTAAATATGAAGTTAAGGTGGAGCATCTGCTGACGCTAAACCAAGGTGAGAATTTACCTTTTGCTCCATCTTTATTCTGTACTAACTGGACTGCTCTCTCTGTCAGAACAAAATGCTAAACTGTCTAAATATGAAGTCAAGATCGAGGACCTGCAAACACATGACCAAGGTGAGAATGAACCTCTTGCTCCATCTTTATTCTGTACTAACTGATTCAGATTCAGAAAACTTTATTGATCCCAAAGGGCAATTCATTTGTAGTAAACCTCAGAACATTCCACAAACACATGACAAACAGTCTCTGTGTGTCAGTCCCAACAGCTCAGACCAGAGGCTCAAGATAAGCAATCATCCATAACAATAAAACACATTTCAAAAGGTCTGTGTTACTTTTTTTATTTTTATACATCTCTTTTAGAATCAGAATCAGAATCGTTTTTATTGCCATGGTTTGAGAACAGGTTCACAAACTAGGAATTTTTCTCAGTGCAAACGTGCGACATACAACATATAACACAGTTAAGACAAAAATAAGTTAAAAAACTTTAAAACTATAAGGCTATAGGGGAATGCGTGAAAAATATTAAATAAATACGATAAAATAAAGTGACATATGACATATAGACAACAACAATTTGACATTGAACAACAGCGGGATTGTATTAACAGATGTAGGCATATAAAGTGATAAAGTGATAAAGTAATTTAGTGATAAGTGATAGCAGTGGGTCCAAGTGTGGACACACCACACAGTGCAAGTGCAGATACATCCATGAGTCTGTAACTGGGTTATTGGGTCTTGTTATTGTTCATGAGTCTGATGGGAAAAAAACTGTTCAAGTGGCGGGAGGTCTGGGTCTTGATAGACCGTAGCCTCCTGCCCGAGGGGAGAGGGGTGAATAGTCCATGTCCAGGGTGAGAAGGGTCAGCTGTGATCTGACCCACACGCCTCCAGGTCCTGGAGGTGAACAGGTCCTGGAGAGATGGGAGCTCACAGCCAATCACCTTCTGAGCAGCACGCACAATGCGCTGCAGTCGATGCTTGTCCCGTTCTGTAGCGCCGGGGAACCACACGGTGATGGAGGAGGTGAGGATGGACCACACGGTGATGGAGGAGGTGAGGATGGACTCGATGATGGCCGTGTAGAACTGCACCAGCATCTTGGTTGGCAGCTTAAGTTTCCTCAGCTGCCGCAGGAAGAACATCCTCTGCTGGGCCTTCTTGATGAGGGAGCAGATGGTCGGCTCCCATCTGAGGTCCTGGGTGATGGTGGTGCCCAGGAAACGGAAGGAGTCCACGATGGAGATGGGGGTGGGAGAGTCTGTCAGGGCGAGGGGGGACGGTGGGGCTGTGTCTTTCCTGAAGTCCACGATCATCTCCACTGTCTTCTGGGCGTTCAGCTCCAGGTTGTTGTGGCTGCACCAGGACGCCAGCCGGTCCACCTCTCTCCTGTAGGCGGACTCATCACCGTCCGAGATGAGCCCGATGAGGGTGGTGTCGTCCGCAAACTTGATCAGTTTAACGGACTGGTGACTGGAGGTGCAGCAGTTTGTGTACAGGGAGAAGAGCCAGGGGGAAAGTTCACAGCCCTGAGGAGTTCCAGTGTTTGTAGTCCGAGTGTCCGAGACGATCTTCCCCAGCCGCACGTGCTGACTCCGGTCCGTCAGGAAGTCAGTGATCCACCTGCAGAGGGAGTCGGGCTGAGCTGGTAGAGCTTGTCTCGTAGCAGTCCAGGGAGGATGGTGTTGAAGGCAGAGCTGAAGTCCACAAACAGGATCCTGGCATAGGTTCCTGGTGAGTCCAGATGCTTCAGGGTGAAGTGGAGAGCCAGATTGACTGCGTCGTCCACAGACCTGTTGGCTCTGTAGGCAAACTGCAGCGGGTCCAGGACGGGGGCGGTGATGTACTTGAGGTAGGGCAGGACCAAGCGCTCAAAAGACTTCATGACCACAGACGTCAGCGCCACCGGCCTGTAGTCATTAAGTCCTGTGATCCGTGGTTTTTTGGGGACAGGAACGGTGGTGGATCATTTGAAGCAGGACGGCACGTGGCATGTCTCCAGGGAGGTGTTGAAAATGTCTGTGAAGACGGGAGCCAGCTGATCCGCGCAGTGTCTCAGGGTGGAGGGGAGACGCCATCCGCCCCGGGGGCCTTCCACAGTTTCTGAATATACAGATTTGGCATTTCCCACTTCCCTCCTAAAGTGGTATTTTGCCTGTCTGTATTGGTCTTGGTCTGGATTTCTGAAGGCTGCCTCTTTCTCCTCACGTAGCTGCCGGAGTTTGGGGGTGAACCAGGGCTTATCATTCTCATAACAAACCCTGGTGCGCGTTGGTACTATGCGCTCCTCATTGAACTGGATATATGAAGTCACAGTGTCCGTGTATTCATCCAGGTTAATGGAAGCAGCCCCAAATGCCTCCCAGGCTGTAGTCTCCATACATGAGCGCAGCTCCTCCACAGCTTCAGGGGTGTACCTCTTTGATGTGCTCACTACCGGTTTAACGAGTTTCAGTCTTTGTCTGTATGAGGGGATTAAGTGAACCATCACGTGATCTGAGAGTCCGAGTGCAGCGCGGGGAACAGCGTGGTATGCCTTGCTTATAGTGGTGTAACAGTGATCCAGCGTGTTCTCCTCTCTGGTGGGGCATTTAATAAACTGTCTGTACTTGGGTAATTCCTGGCTGAGGTTCCCTTTGTTAAAGTCACCGAGCACAATGACGAGAGACTCCGGGAAAGTCCGCTCTACGGTCAGAATCTGCTCCGCGAGTGTGCGCTGAGCTGCGTGCACTTCCGCCCCCGGCGGTAAATAGCACGCAACCAGGATGAATGAGACCATCTCCCGCGGTGAATAAAAAGGTTTACAGTTAATGATCAGGTATTCCAGGGCAGGAGAGCAGTGTTGGGATATCACTGTCACATCAGAGCACCAGCTGTTGTTGGTATAGAAACAGACTCCACCGCCTTTGCCTTCCCAGACAGCCGCGCTGAGCCACGTCTCCGTGAAGCACAAAACACATGATGTGGAGAAATCCCTGTTTCTTCTCATCAGCAGCGCTAGCTCGTCCATCTTGTTGTGAAGTGAGCGGACGTTTGAGAGAAAGATGCCAGGTAGAGGTGTGCGCGCTCCCGCTCGTTTTCCCCTCCGGCGGCATTTTCCTCTTTTGGTCAAAAAATTGACCAAATCCGCAGCTGACGCTAAAAAAACTGGTAGTAAGTCCGTGGGGGTGATTGATCTGATGTTCAGTAGCTCTTCACGAGTGTAAGAGCACGCGGACACACAAGTAACGCACAAAAACAAACACAATAGAGCGCACGTAAACTCCAAGGCAACCATCCGCGGCGCCATCTTTGAGGTCTTTTATTTGAGCATCTGAGTTCCACACAGTTCTACATATAAACAGAGTTCAGCACAGTAATCAAAGCCAAAGAGAGATACATGCATAGGCGAATAAATAAATAATTAAATAGATAGCGTGGATATGATGCTCAAAAGAGTAGGCAGAAGCTTAAGCTTGTTAGCGCCTTCCCCCTTGTGTACTTAAGAGATTGATACATTCATTTACTAAGCATAATCAAGAAGATATGACACATAGTTATTTTGTCCTATTCCAGTGACTTTACAATCAGCAATATTAACATCACAATATTCTGCTGATCCCAAGGCAAGGAAAGAAAACTCTAACCTTTTCTTCAATAATTACAAACACCCATCACTGCCAAAACAACTAGTCACCAATCTTTTAATTTAATCATTTGTTCCTTGTTGTTATGAATTAAATGCTTTTAATGGACACAATATTATGGATTAACAACCATTATATGATTTATTAATAATGTAATTTATTTCATATTTTTAACTATTATATTATCATTGATTACCTAATTTATTATACAATTATAATATTATTTTATTATTATTGTTATTAATTGTCACCATCTACAGCAGACTATGTGATAGTGTAAGCCCTATTCTGTGAGGTGCATTAAAAAGCGGAGTGTGGGCCAGCCAGCAGGGGCAGTAACCCCCAATCAACCGGCCCAACCCTGCTGCCCTGAGTAGTTAACTTTACAAGTGATGTTGGTAACCTGTGCTGTATGATGCGTTACATGATGAGTTTAATGAGCACATTGGGAGGAGGGGTTTATTAAACTCACTCCCTTCAGAATTCAACAGTTCAGTGACAGAGGGACCAAAGAGTTGGAGAAAGAATTTGTTTTCTGAAAAGTTTCATAAAAACAACTTCCAGAAGCGAAAACTCTGAGTTCAGAGCCTGGAGAGGCGACTAAGATACATTTAGCTTCTTTAGCTCCGGCTCCTCCCACAGAGACTGTAGGTCTCTTTGTTTAACTCCAATGACTTTAGAGCAGGTTTTGACAATGTTTTGCAGTTTGTTAAAGCTGTAAAACAAGAGAATCCTTTGATTTACATTAAAAGAGTTCAGTTTCCTTCAAAGATAGATTCTCTGCTGACCGCGTTTAGAAATGGAGTCTGTATTTGTGTCAAACTTCAACTTACCGAGATATTTGTACTTCTTTAACTGGACTGCTCTCTCTGTCAGAACAAAATGCAAAACTGGCTAAAAATGAAGTCAGGATCGAGGAGCTGCAGACGCTCAACCAAGGTGAGATTAAAGACTCTTCTCTCTGATACTGCAATGTATGTTTGGGACAATTTGTTGCTTTGTTCTTGACTGATTTAAGACTCATTGTTTGCTTCAGCCCAAGCCTCTGAACTAAAGAGCTTAAAGACACGGACCAACGTGACTGAAAACCAAGTGGAGTCTCTGAGGAGAGACAGAGCAGGTGAGACTTTTACTGATGCTTTGGAACCAGAAGAAGAACATTCAAAACTACAGGAATGTTATTTTCACAAAAGCATCGAGTTCAATCTGTGATGTAGTTGTTAAACTTCTTATTCCAGTGGGACAAGTGGCTTTCTCTGCCTCTTTGTTGGCATCAGGCTATGGAACTCTTGGACCAATCAATGCTCACACCACTCTGGTGTTCAAACATGTGGTCTCCAACATTGGAAAGGCCTACAGCCCACACACAGGTGAAGAAACTTACAGTAAATATGTCTCATGAAGTTTGTCAACACTAAACTATGTCTCCTACAGGGTTTTTCACTGCCCCGGTGAGAGGAGCCTATCACTTTGAGTTCTACATTGTGTCTCATGGAGGTTCACAGCCTTCAGGGGTCGTGTTAGTGAAGAACGGAGAACATGTTTTTATGGTAGCTGAACATCAGTCAAATGGACACGGCACCGGGGCCAATGGAGCCACTCTGCTCCTGGAGGCCGGAGACGTAGTGTTTCTGCGTCTGTGGGAGAACCGTGTAATCTTTGATAATGAAAATCACCACAGCACGTTCAGTGGTCACCTGCTGTTCCCCATGTGAGACTCTGTTATTAATGTTTTTAAGGACTAATGATGTGGCGTTCATGACCAGCTCTTTAGAACGGCTCTTTCACGTGACTGTAGTTTTGTTGCTGTTTCAATAATATATTATTATTATTATTCGACTTTATTCCGGACACTAGAATGATGGTCCATATTTAAAAGAAAAAACACACATAACAACAATACATTTATCTCCTGTATAGGCTCAAACGCCAGTGAGTCCACATACAAGATGAATATCGCACCGAGCTTAGTCCGGGGTTGGTCAATGCAGTGATGATATTATTCATTGAATTTGTAAGCCTGCACATACACCTGTACATTAGATTTCGCAGTACAGTAGGGCAGTTTGGCACACGCGCATTTACGAACATTTGGCTTGCACTACTCCATCGTGGGACCCTCAGTAGCATCCGCATGGCATCATTATAAGCCACAGTTAGCTTTTGCATACTGCTCTTTTTGTAGCGCCTCCACAGGTGGGCAGTATACATGGGAGTGCAATACGCCTGAAAGAGTCTAATTTTAACAGGTGTGGAGCACATTCCAAACCTGCGGATCAGCGTGTTGGCTTGTCCATAAAGCATGCGACACTGTCTGTAAATGTCTCTGTCATCGGACAAGTCTGCAGTCACATAGTGTCCCAGATATTTACATTCATCAGTGACATTAAGAATATTTCCTGATAAAAAGAAATCAGGGAATATCAGTTTGGAGTCCTCTCTGCTCCGGGCTATCATGATAATGCTTTTCCTTGAGTTGTATTTAATATCAAAGTCTGTTCCATACTGAGAACACACATGCAACAGCTCTTGTAACCCAGCGCTATATGGACAAAAAATAACAAGGTCATCAGCATACATTAGATGGTTAATGGTACTGTTGCCAACCCTACAGCCCGTTCCACAATCATTTAAAAGCCTTGACAAGTCGTCCATATATACATTAAATAAAAACGGAGATAAAATGCTGCCCTGTCTTACTCCATTTGCCACACAAAAAGATGCAGATAAGCAGTTTCCCCATTTCACACACATTAACTGATGGGAATACCAGAAAACCAGAATTCTCACAAGACATTTTGGAGAACCTTTCTTATACAACTTAGAAAATAATTTTTCATGGTTTACATAGTCAAAGGCCTTTGAGGCATCAATAAAACACATGAACATAGTTGTATTGTGTCTATTGTACAGATCCAAGATTTCTTTCAAGGCAAAAATGCACATGTCTGTTCCATGTTTAGGTTTAAAGCCAAACTGGTTATCAGAGGTCAGCAAAAACTCTTCCAACTTATTCAGAATGGACTTTTCCAATACCTTAGACAGAGTGCTGGCCAGCGCTATAGGCCTATAATTATCTTTACTGTTAATTTTGCCAGCTTTGTCTTTTACAATTGGGACCAAAATAACAGACAATAATCGGTCAGGTAAGACTCCATGTATTAGAAAGCCTGTAAAACAAATGGCGAGCAGAGGGTACAGTTTCCTGCTAGCATATTTTAAATGCTCAGCAGATACCCCATCAGCACCACATGCCTTGTTGTTATCCAGCTTCATCACTATCTCAAAAACTTCTTGTGGAGTGACAATCACATCTTCACTCTTCTCAATTTTGTCAACAATAAAATTATTACTCTTAACAGCATTAAAAATTTCACAGTAATGTTTCTGCCACATCTGAGCAATCTGTTCTGCTCCATTTACACCATCAATATGTGTTGGTAGGGACAGTTTGTTACTGTTCATTCTTTTTATTTCTTTCCAGAAGTCTGTAGGGCTATTGCTCTGCAGTTTCTTTGCCAGTAAATCAGCCTTGAGAGTGTTCACATTACTTTTAATAGAGCGTAGGGCATATTTAAAGTTTGCATTTGCTTTTTTCTTATACTCAAACACCTGACCACACTTGGGTTTGCCTGACTCAACCCAAGCTTTAAAGGCCCTTCTAGCCTCAGCATGGGACTGCTCCACATACTCATTCCAGCCTGGTTTAGCCTTGTATGTTTTTGTCTTATACAGAGGTTGACTTGAGACAAGGAGAGAGTCTACAATTGTATCATACAGTGAGCACAGTTCAGCTCTGTGTTGCAGATTCTGACAATTAATATCATTACAGGTTACAGCACTATTAGGCAGCTCAATGTTACTCAACCTGGTTTCAGATTGTGTGAGATATGTACAAATGTCCTCTTGCGTTAAGGTGGACCACTTAATTTTCCAACTTGTGTATCATTGTTCACACATTTAAGAGATGGTACTTTGCCCACATTTACCGACAAAGAGAAGGGCACATGATCCGAAGTAGCAAATTCATAATTGATCCAAATGGATACAATAGAGTCATGAGCATCACTGGTACATATACAATGATCTAACCAGGAGGTGGTGTGCCATGCCTCACTAATGTAAGTATAGCTGTCATTAGGTAAAAGTGCTTCACTGGAGAGAAAAAAGCTATTCTCTGAGCAAAAATGCTTTAAATGGTTAGCAAACAAGGACCTAATATCTGAGAGATCTGCATTGAAATCCCCCACAATGAAGATGCTGCTGGAAGCATTGTCTTGGATATAAGCCATAATATAGGCCAGCCTATTTAGGTACTCAAATTCATTATCAGAGCATTCATATGGTGTATATATGTTCAGTATTGTTAACTTTTTGTCCTCAGAGCAGAATTCAAGCCCTATAGCCCAGTCAACGCCTGGCCTAACCACTTTGATCAGATGGTCATGCTTTTTACGCCACAACACCGCAACACCTCCAGGAATTCTGCCACGGAGTATCCCAGTACTACAGTCTGTGGTAGATTCCCCTGCCCCATAGAAGTCTTTGTGTATGGAGTTCAGCTTTTCCAAATCCTGTTTTGCTAGGAAAGTCTCCTGCACGCACAGTATATCATGAGTTTCTAAAAGCTTGTTTACAACGAGGCGGCGAGCTTTGTCGGCTTCGTCGTGCCCAACGCGTAATCCTCGAACATTATATGATCCAATTGTAAGATTCATTGTCTATGGGGTAAGATCACTAGCACTTTCCTCGCAAATCGCTTCGAGAGGCACAGGCCCAGGTGTAACACCAGGTGCAGAGCTGCCTTCAGCCCCACCAGACATTTGGGCTAAGCTATCACGCTCTCTCGGTTTGCGAGCCTCAAAGTACCGGCGCACATAGATCCCCTCGGGCCAAAGCTGCGTATCATAGAGATCTGCTACTTCTTTGCACTCCGCCATCACATGGAATGAACCAAATCGGTTGCTAGTGGACGCAATTTTCTTACAGGTCACCGGTTTACCCAGTTTCCCAGACAGATAAGCGCACAAAGTACCAGCGTCTAGCTCAGGGGAAAACCTAGTGGCAAAAACACTCACCAGTTTGGTTTTGACCACTGGGATATTGCTCTCAGTTCCAGTGCCGATTATTCCCACTCTTTTCCGCTTTACCCTCCTTGGACGGGGTTGCACCGCTGCATTGGGCTGCGTCACGATGCTTGGCTGCTTATGTTTTCCTTTCTTTACCACTGTACTCCACTCCGTGGGCCGTGGTATGGCGTTCATGGTCTCACCCGCGCGGCCCGTCTCAAACAGCGATACGCGCGCCGGTGCCATTGCAGCCTCAGTCTCAGTCGATGGCACAGGTGCCGCTTCGTAGACAGCGTCTCCATAGGCTAGGCCAGGTGGTGCGCGCAGCCTTTCCAAAGCCAACACTCGCTGCTCCACAGCCGCAGCGGCCGCCCTCACGTTCTCATTCTCACTTGTCCGAGTTTCCAGAGTCGCTCTCAGACTAGCTACCTCCCGGCTCAGCTGCTGTACTCTGCTGAGCAACGCAGATGCGTCCACATGCTCAAATCCGACAGGGGGGAGCTCATCCAGATTGTGTGATACAAATCTGGGAATATTTTCTCCGCACTCATTAAGCACTCTCAGGCAGTCTTTTATATTATTGATATATAATTATATAATTATATATAATTGTGCTGTTGCTGTAAAACATTTATGCTCCAGATGACATTTATTATCAAACCTTAAAAGAAATAAACACTTCATTTGTGGCTCGTCTGTATCATTAACCTGACCTGTTTCTCGCTGCATGTGCACAGTGTAACGGCCGCTGTTGAATTTTACAGAATTACAATAACATTCATAAATATCAGTTTAAAAAAGGAAAAAACTCTATCTCTTTATTTTCACTGATGGTTCCAGTCATTCCTGATCAAAGGTTGAACCAGGAAATAAACATTTAATATTTACAGGGAGTTTAATCCTGCAGGTCTCAATAAATAGGATCTGTTGAAAAGTAAATGAGTTCATGCGGAGTCACTGTTTCTCAGGTTTATCTGTCCATATTCGGGACTTGAGACTTACTTGACCAAAGCTCCAAAAAGACTTGACTTAGGACTTGCTGTTTGTGACTTGAGACTTAACTTAGACTTGAGGCCAATGACTCTCCATGACTCTGTATTTAACTAATGAAAGACAGGATTTTAGTGTCAAACCAGTGCATCTATGTTTACATTTGGTAATTAGCCTCGTGCTTTTTCCGTTTCCCGACAATACAATCAATACAGCAGGAAAAGACAAGAGGAAATGTGTTTCTCTGGATGCATTTCTACAGTGAGTGAACAGATGCAGATGCATAGACGTTTATTCAGGAAAACGTTTGAAACAATGGACTGTTCCTACAGCGCAGACAGGAGCCTCCAGAAGAACCAGGCGGAGTGTAAAGGTGTACGTTGAAAGGGCAGCGAGCCAACGATGACTAGCAGCATCCAACTTAGCGGATGTCAAGATGTAGGTGAGTGGCCGCATAAAAATAAGTTAACAGAATTTAACGGAACGGAAAGGAAACACAACTGAAAGGAAACACAACTACAACAACTGTCTCATTTCATGTACGCGATGACTAATACAAAGCAAGTGAAAAAGGTGATCATGAAGTTATTTATACACATATATGCATACATACAAACATCCTTTTGTTTTTCCTCTTTCTTTACAGATGGTTACAGATGGTTACAGATGGTTACAGAAGGTTACAGATGGTTACCACTGCCAAACACAGATAACAATTTCAAAAGGCACTAGTTCTGTGTTCAAAAGGCACATTAATATACATATTATATTATCCGTGATCTTGCAACTTCCCAGTTGTCATTTCCTTCATTCAGTTTTTTTGGTTTGGTTTGTTGTTGTTGTTGTTGTTGTTGTTGTTGTGTGTGTTCAATGGATTATGTAATATGTAAGCCCTACAAACTGTAGTGCGTTAAAAAGCCAGGGTGTAGAGCGGGTCCATTGAAGGAGGCAGTAACTCCCCATCAACAAACTCCCACCCAGCTGCCCTAACTGGCTGTATTTGTAGATGATGTTCCTATGCTTAGTGGTGCGTTAAAAGATGAGGTTTATGAGCCCGCTGGGAAGGTCCCTCTCAGCAGATCCATAACTCGCTTATCCTAATTCTCAAATTTGTAATTTAGAGCAATAGAATGACAACCGTTCAGAGCAACAACACTGTCTTAGTTAATAGAATGCAAATGCAAATTGATCCTACAACTCCCCCTTGTGGCAACGTGTTTCTTCTTCTCTGTACTTTTCAAAGGTCTTTTGTTTGTATTCACTAAAAGGGCCCAGAGAAGTGACATCATATGACTTTCCAAAAACACAACAGTTTTAGAGTCATTTAGCTTTAGACAATTTTGAGCCATCCAGTCCTTCACTTCTTGTAAATATTCAAACAACACTTGAACATTGTCTGCGCCGGACTTTAAAGGCAGATACATTTGCAGCTCATCAGTGAAAAGAAATGTAATATTTTCTAAAAACTGACCCCAGGGTCAGCATATACATTGAAAACAGTAAGGGGCCCAAAATGGAGCCCTGCGGTACACTACAGCTGAGTGGGGCAGCTCCAGAAGTGTAAGGACCAAGGTGGACGGCAAAAGATCGATTTGTGAGTCTGTGAGAATGTGAGTCTTATAATAGTAAAGTGATCATAGAATTGGTACCAAACAAAACAACTTTTATTAGCCTCAAAAGTTCCATTAAACCTTTTTCATCTCATGCAGGACGTTTTGTGTTTTTTACAAACTGACCAGGCAAATACTGTCTGTTCATGTCCAGTCCATGACCCCGTGTATTTCACATGAACTGACTGAGAAAGCTCCATCTGTGGCCAGTCTAGACGGGTTTGCTTCATGTTTTTGACAGAGTTCCAGCCGTGTGTATCTGAGCTCATTCAGAGCAATGAGCCGAGTCAGATTGTGTTACAGTCCACAACGTTACAACCTCAGATTATAGGCAATGTGGGAGAAAGAAGATTTCCTTCCCCTTCTGAGCAGCTGGGAGGAGTAAGCTCCGCCTTTGGAAACGTGTTTCGAGTGTTTCGGATCTTACATGAAACAAAACCGTTGTTGTAATAGTGTTTGGTTCTGTTAATTATATGAACAGTTCAAACAGTGGTTGTGAGTTTGGTTTGTGTTAATGAGCTGTTCTGAAAGGAAACAAGTTCTTCTTTTCAGTCAATGAGGCTAATCACAAAATGATGCGGCTAAATGACTAAACTGCTAAACTGCTAAACTGAACATGTAAACTTATTTTCTTATTATTGCTGCTTGAAGCTTCAGGGGTCGAGAGTGATTACGATTTCATTACATAGATTTATCATTGTTATTGTACATGATAGACATGTAATTTTAGACATGTAATCTTCCTTAACGTAAATGCCATCCTGCCAACCATGACCAGACTGTGCACCTCATCCTTTTTTGCTATTTGTTCCTTGTTGTTGTTTTTGTTCCCTTTACACTGATTGTACTATTGTGAAATGAAATGTTTTATCATTTTGAGTTGGGGATAGGCGCTCATAAGCTTTTTGCTTCGGCCCACTCCTATAAATAAATAAATAAATAAACACATTTTTTCTTAAATACCAGTGAATCCCATGAATGTTTTAAATATCAAAATTATCAAAAATAATTATGTAATATGAAAATATTTGGATTCAGATTTTTTGCCGTAATCACATGTTGGAAATGATTAGTTTAATGGGTCACTCTTTTGAGGAGATCACCCACAGCCTATACCTGATTGGTTGTGATTTGTTGGGGGCAGAGCCTAAAGTTATACCTGACAGAAGGGGCTGTCCTCAAACCTGATGAAGCTCCTTTGACCGAAACGCTGCAGTAATAAATGTCTAAAAGAGTGAGACGGTGTGCGGGAGCTTTTGTTCATTTTTGCATCAGTTTCCCTGTCTTCTACGCACCTGTCGCCTCCTGGGTGTGCGGAGTCGTCCTCAGTTACGACAAAAGAAAACTTGCATTTCAGTTGAGAGGCTAAATGGTTTCATTTATTTATCTATTTTTACATGTTATTGTGCTTTTTGAATTAACATGGACTGTTTTATCTGAAATAGGAGGCTAAAGTAATCAGAGGTGCCGGATTTTAGGAAATTTCCAAATGACATGGCGAAGTGAAACTAGTTTTAGCCAAGTTCAGCAATGAAAATATATTAGTGTTGGTGAAGTAGAGGAGCACTTTGAGGATGACCACCAGATGGCACCAAACAGTGGAGGAAAAGTTAGTGTAAAATTATGCAAACTTGCATTAATGAATGAATGAAATGAGCACAACTCCAGCGGACAATTTTACAACAGGGTTAGGAAAGGTCAAATTAGCACAAGGTGGAATACAAGTTTAAAGGTACACTGTGTAACATTTTGGACTATACTGTTGCCGGCAAATAAAAGAATGGATTTGGATGAGAAATGAACCTGTTTAAATCCCAAATTCTACTGCCTTTCGTTACATCTCCATGGAGACGAGCTGGAGACGTACCCACTCCCGGTAAGGTTCACAGTCTTAGGAGAGCTGAGCCTCATAAATGTGTGTTTGTACATTTACAGTAGGAGGTATTTTCAATGATGAAAATATCTGTCATAAAATAAATGCTTGTGTTTCAATTTGTATTTATTGGGTGAAATTCTACGCGTTGTGGCTTTAAGTTAATCAATGTTAATCAAGGTACCGATATTCCCCCACTTTGACCCGGGGAACATCGGTATACGCACCCTTTTCGCTAGAACTGATTTCGGTTCTGTCCGAAAGGTGAAGGCGGGAGCGGTTCCACATGGATTCTCGTGTGTTTGTAAACTCATAAATACTGCAAGAATTCAGCTTGCTGTCGAGGTAAAGTAATGTCTCTAACAAAATGATAGTACAGTCGTGTGGTGTACGGCACGGTAGTGCAGCGGTTAGTGCTCGTGCTTCACAGCTAGAAGGTCCCGGGTTCAATTCCCACCTGGACGGGGCCTTTCTGTGTGGAGTTTGCATGTTCTCCCCGTGCCTGCGTAGGTTTCCTCCGGGTACTCCGGTTTCCCCTACCACCAAAAACATGTACAATAGGCCAGGATGAATGATGTGTGTGTGAATGCATGGAGGTGGGTCAGAGGGACCGTTGGCGCTGATGTGTGTAGCAACAGCGCTTCTGTCAGTCTCCCCCAGGGGAAACTGAAGGTAGTTTACCACCACCAAGTATGGAGTGAATGTAAAATGCTCTCATGTAAAGCGCTTTGTGACCATGTCTGTGAAAGGCGCTATATAAATAAAGATCTTCTTCTACAAAAGAATAAAATATTTGTGGTATTGTAGGACTACACAATACGAGCGATCACGATGTCGTCACATGCGGGGGCCGTGGAAGGCATTAACATTTTAAACAAATGATAAGAATCCTGTGATATACCAAAACAATGTTCATAAACAGGGCATTGCTTCTCTTGTGCTGTAACAGATCATTTTATAAAACTGTGTTGGAGAACTGGATGCATCAGCTGTTGCCTATCATTCACCAAACCAGGAATTCCAAGTATAATTCCCTTAGAATTATCCCATCGGAGTAACTTTGCTTGTGGTTCTTAGACCAAGGCATCATCCACTTCACACCAATGATGGACAAACCAGCTGTGTAGAGTTTCTCCACACTCAAATCGTTGGCCCCCCAGACGAATTTGCCCTAATTATTACAATAGGCCAGGATGAATGATGTGTGTGAGTGAATGTATGGTGGTGGTCAGAGGGATGGTTGGCGCAGATGTGTGCAGTCGCGACAGCGCTTCTGTCAGTCTCCCCCGGGGGAAACTGAAGCTACTAAGGTAGTTTACCACCACAGAGTATGGAGTGAATGTAAAATGCTCTCATGTAAAGCGCTTTGTGACTATGTCTGTGAAAGGCGCTATATAAATAAAGATCTTCTTTTCTTCTTCTATTTATACAATTATAGCCTACTGTTAAGGCGTGCAGGTTTAGGAGATGGCTCGTGTAAAATAACGATGCTCACTTTGTGGGCATATTTATTAGAACGGGAACCGCAGCCGTGGCCGTAAGCGCTGGAGGAAGACAGCGGAAAAATATCACGTCTACATCCTGTGTCTTCAAAATAAGAGCCTTTCATTTAGACAGGGAGTAAGAGCGCTATAATAACATTGTTTAACACCTACATAAATAAGGCGTCATGTGTAAAGTAATTAAAAATATCTGATGTGCAAACTGAAACAATAATAAAAAATAGGTTAAATATTATTTAATTATTTGTTTGGGGGTTGCAAATTATTCTGAAAAAAACGAACAATTTAAACTTTAAATATGAAACTGTTTCGGAAGTTCCCATATAAAGATTTGTCTGCAGTGCCCCCTTAATAATACGATGTAAAAATAAAATGCATTTGTCCTCAATAACCTTCCATGAAGATATGACTTGATATTGCTGTCATGAGAAAATGAAAGTATGACCAAAGCTGTTTCAACACATCTGCTCAGAAAACCATCTTGAGCTGGAGACACTTCTAAAGACTCTTAAACCGTCACATCTCCGCATTTATCCACACGCGCACGATCATCTGTTGATCAGCTGGAGCGGCTCGGTGCGCGCGGGGGAGGGGCCGTAGGCGGAGGCTCGCGGTGATCCACGTGCTCAAAGCCAAACGGATTGTGGGAAATATAGCTGGCGGAGAACGCACAAGCCTCCTCTGATGCATGCTCGGTAAAACGAGCGGAGCAAGTTCTCATCCGGGGATTTACAGCGGACTTGCAGAGAAGCGGACTTTGAATTGGAACAGGACTTGGGCCGCGCGTGATAACGTTTCACGAGCACACAGATTGAGAAACGGCCAAAGTCTGAATGTTCCACGTGCAGGCCTAATCAGTGGTGCACGCCCGGACACCTGCGCGTTCTGCAGGTACGAGCAAACAACAGAACTGGGATCCGAGATGATCTGCAGGTAAGACTTTACATCAGAGGAACCAAAGGGAATAAACAAACACAATGTTGGAAAAAGAACAATAACTAATATCTCATAATAAAAATTAAAAAAAAATATTTCAATGTTGGGTTTTTAAAATCAAATTTGTTTAGCCTAATAAAATGTGATTGCCTGTCCCCACCTGTGGTTTCTCATCTTTAACAAAGTGAAATATGGAATGGAAGTGAGGAAGAAATATGTGTAAACTGTAGCGAGAACGACAGATGAATATCACTGAATCACATTGCCCTCAATGAAATCTAATGACTCCTTTTAACCTCTTACCCCCCGCCTTACCTGAGCACATTTTCTGCTGTTCGGCTTTAACCAAATGTAAAAGCTTCTTGACTGGAGAGCAACAGTGTAATGTGTTGTGTTGCCACTGGGTTTTTGTCACATATAGGGTCTGTTTCCCAAAGCCTTGGTACCTCTCCTTGCCTTGGTGTTGAAGGCAGTGCCTCCAAATTCACTTCCAGTCCAAGGCTTTGGTCCCGCCTTGGTCCAAAAAGAGCTGCTAATGGAACACACTACTGAGCTAAAGGAAGTGACATTACAAAATAAAACAGGAAGTTGTGTTTCATCCAGGGGAGAGGGGAGGATCTGCTGAGGAGGGGGCTTCTGAAGCACTATAATTATTTTCACAGAGTGCACATGAACAAATTAAAAAGTAGTCAAAAGATGATGAAACCGAGTTGAAAATACAGAATAAAACTTGAAAGAACTAAAATAAAAATGCTAGATTTGAAAGTGCCTTATGTCAATTAAATTCAAAGCCCAACAAACAAATCTGGTTCTTTGTTGCTCTATGAAGCCGTGACATTTGCCTGAATGTTTGAATCAAATAATATAAATGTCAAGTTAAAACAAGTCATTGATTCAGTTTTTTCATTATTTAAACTTTTGCTTTTTGCAATTAAAATTTACACTGGCTGCAGAGCCAATAAACAAGTCAAAGCTTGTATTTTTTTTTCTTAAGTGGAATTTAAGTGCTTTAACAAGTCACATAAGCCAGCACCACCTTTCTTCTTTTTGTTTTTTGTAAGAGCTGTGGTGCATTATGGGTGATTTTGGCTGGAGCAAGGCAGTGAAGGCTACACTGATGGGTCTTTCCGAAATCGCTCCCTCCTCCCTCACCCTAACCCCCTTACACTCAGTTTGCGCGTGCCCCCGGAGTGGAGTTCTGTCTGAAACAGAGCACTCAGTGAGGGGAAGTGTCTGATCAGCTTCTTCACAGCGAGTCAGCATCGATGCAGATGTTACACCGGAGAGCAGTCCCACGAGCAACACGCACCAAACAACCTCAGTTCTGTGTTTATTTAGGAGCACCTAAGTGATCATTTGAACAACTTTATCGTCACATACACATGTATTAATGACAAAGAAAGCGACAGTGAGACTTCATATGATTTTATTGGGAGAGGAAAAGTTCTCACTTGTGAGTTTGAAGAAGCTAAATTATATCATATAAATACGACACATTTAAATCTGAATTACTCTGTAAACTCATAAGGGAACTTTTTTTTCATTTAAAAGTATGATCAGTCGAACTTGTGATTTTTGCAACATTATGGGCTGTGCAGTCCGTGGGGGTGAGGGAGAGTGCGTCTGAAAGTCACAGCTCGAATTTCTCTGAGTGAACCTCTGAAGGTGCCCTCACTGAGGCCTGAGTGGAAGGGTGTAGGGGAAGGGAGGAGGGAATGGTTTCGGAAAGGCCCGATGTATCCTGGGTATATTAGCCACATGCTAAGCAAAGGGAGGACACAGGCCTCCGGACGACTTGAACATTGGAACAGCACTTGGGCGGTGAGTGATGATGTGGCTGCCTGACCACGCCCACTTCAGACCAAGGCGAGGTACCTGGGCTTTGGGAAACAGCCAGGGTGTTTCCACAACCAGAAGTGCCGCCATGTTGGAGATACAGCTCATGGAAATTAACGTGACGGATAATCAATTTTGGACAAAAATGCAAAGGTTGACCAGTTCTACAAAGAAAAACTGAATGCAAAAGAAAAATAATGTTTTATCACTTTATTATTGTGTTTTCATCCCATATTTTTGTCACTTTCGGTGCTCTTTTGTTGCTATTTTGACACTTTTTTTTTTTCAAGAAGCTTTTGATAAAGCCAAACTGGAGATAAGTTAAGATGGGGGTTCACCTCCCATCTTTAACCGAGCACATTTCCTCCAATTGCAACAACAAGGCCTAGGAAAAAAAGTCCCCCATACCTACTGTGATATATCGAGGTGTTTCGCTGATGTGGCTCCAGCAGAATAAAGTGAAGGTCCCGTTAGTTCCATCTCAGTCTCCTGACCTCAGTATCACTGAGCCACTGTGGGGAGATCTCGAATGTGCAGTTCATGCAATACAGACCAGGAATTTACAGGAACTGGAGGCTTTTTGCCAAAAAGAATGGGCCGCTTTACCATTAGATTATAAAAAAGAACCTTCGCCACAACGAACTCAAGAGACTCAGAGCTGTCATTGATGTTAAAGGGGGACATGCACAGTATTAAAAACTGGTATGTAAAATTCTGATCAGGGTCATTTTGGTCAATTTTTTTCATTGTGATTTTAAAAATGGCAAATTCAGTTGTTTCACCACAAATGGCTTCACAAAACCACTAACCTATGAGTGAAAAAGGCACAACTGTATAAAGAGAAATAGATTTAAATACCGTATTTTCTCGACTTTAAGTCACACTTCTTTTCATAGTTTGGCTGGGGCTGCAGGTGCGACTTATCTGGATATAAAATATATAATTTCACATTTACTTCCTCACTGATGGTCGCGAGTATCTTCTACTTCTGTCCCACTGAGGAAAACAGAAACAGAAAGGTCATCGAGCAGCAGAAAGAAAGTTTTTGGCGTGAGTGAGAAACTTGTGAGGGACTGGCGAAAAGCGGAGGTTACTCTTACTGCAATGGAGAAGATTTAAAAAAAGCTAATGACAAGCTAAAAGCTACTTTTTCTTCTGCATCATGCATTTTTTGGCTGGTGCGACTTATAGTCCGCAAAATACGTTACATATTTTCATTTTTAAAGCACTGGTTTGGAGGAATGACCCCGTTATTGCCTGTTACGCGTTCATTGACTCTTGGTAGGTTTTAGACATGAGGTAATAATCTCGCGGAGGTGCAAGGTTAAAACACAAATTGCCCCATCCAAAACGAGCAGATTGGTAAGAGGTCTTACGCCAAACTGGATGTGCGTCAGCGTCCGCCATGATGAGAAGCGTCCGAATTGGGCTGTCGGAAGGAAGGAGTTGGGGAAAGGAGCCTGTATGCTAACTATCATAGCTACTTTAGCATGGGGACCTCTGGTGGTCCCTTACCGGCGATTAAGAGCAATGTGACATCCCATAAGTCACTGCGCCGCATCCCCCGGCCGCACTTTGGGCTCCCCTGGCCTAAACTGAGACTAATATTCATTTTTGGTCTGTTACTTGCATGCCAGTGTCGTTACCCATTTTTAATCTTAAAGGAATAGGCCACCGTTTTTCCATACTGAGATATGTTCTTACCTTAGACGAGTTCATCTGTACCTGTCTGGTCTTCACGTGTGCCTTCAGTCACATAAACACAGCACAGATGGCGTTAGCATTTAGCCTCAGTGATATCTTCACTTTACTGTGCGGATGTCGAACTACTCCTGGTTTTATTACTCCTTACAATAAAGTTCCCCTTTTTATCAGCTTAGAAAATTATTTAAATAGGGAAAACGTGGAAGAGTTTGGTAGCTTCTATCTTCACCTCGTTTGGAGCTATAGAGGAGAAGGGAGAGGCTAAATGCTAACACAGTCTGTGCTGTGTTTACGTGACTGGAGACCAGACAGGTACAGATGAACTCTGCTAAGGTAAGAACATATCTCAGTATGTAAAAACGGTGGCCTATTCCTTTAAGTGGCTCACCTTTGGCCCTTTAAACTAACCTATAGAAAAATATTTACCAGATTTGTACTCTTACTTATTCAATATTACGAGTGGCGGCTTGGCGAGGTCTGGATCATGTGATTTTGAGAAGTAAATGATTCTCTTTCAGTGAATGCATCGCTGGATCACGGACTGAGGACTTTGTAACAGCACAAGAGGAGCACAGGGTGAGTAAACTTTGCTGGAGTAAACATCTGATGAAGACGTCAACGGTGAGTGGCTGCTGATTTGCTGATTGTTGCTGATTGCTGTTGGTTTGCTGATGCCGCTGCTGATTTTGCTGATTGCTGCTGATGCTGCTTATCGCTCTTGCACTCCACATACTACCTCTGCACGCACATCCATATCATCTTTCTAACACACTCTCACTTTCCTACTTCCTCCTACAACCTCTCTTCTTCCCCATCATGAATGCATTTACTTTATGTCATCAACTTTGCTGGAGCATCTGATGAAGACGTCAACGGTGAGTGACTGTTAATATTATACATCCTCTGCATACACACATCCATACTACCTCTCTCTTCTACAACCTATCTCCTTCTGCATCAACACATTTACCTCATCCATTTCCATCCATCTATGTAGCGCTGCACAATATTAGCAAAACATTTGAATTGACGATATCATTGTGACATTTTAGTAAACTGTTGTAACACAATATGTGTCATTCAGGCTTACAGTTTGTAAGTCATTTGTTTTTCAGCAAATTGATAAGGCACATTTTAGGAGAACCTTTAGTTTTACACCAGGGAAGTAAAATAAATAAATGTGGTTACTTGCGATTGAGATATTGCAACAACAAATTCTGCGATATGATGGTTTTTGCAATATATTGTGCAGACCTACATTCATCCATGATTCGCTCATGTTGGTGTTGATTCGCTCATGCCGGGTGTTGATTCGCTAATGTTGGTGTTGATTCGCTATGTTGGTGTTGATTCGCTCATGGGTGTTGATTCGCTATGGTGTTGATTCGCTATGTTGGTGTTGATTCGCTCATGCCGGTGTTGATTCGCTATGGGTGTTGATTCGCTATGTTGGTGTTGATTCGCTCATGCCGGTGTTGATTCGCTCATGTTGGTGTTGATTCGCTCATGTTCGGTGTTGATTCGCTCATGCCGGTGTTGATTCGCTCATGGGTGTTGATTCGCTATGGGTTGATTCGCTCATGCCGGTGTTGATTCGCTCTGCGGTGTTGATTGCTCGTGCTGGTGTTGATTAGCTCGTGCTGGTGTTGATTCGCTAATGTTGGTGTTGATTCGCTAATGTTGGTGTTGATTCGCTAATGTTGGTGTTGATTCGCTAATGTTGGTGTTGATTCGCTAATGTTGGTGTTGATTCGCTTATGTTGGTGTTGATTAGCTCGTGCTGGTGTTGATTAGCTCGTGCTGGTGTTGATTCGCTAATGTTGGTGTTGATTCGCTCGTGCCGGTGTTGATTCGCTCGTGCCGGTGTTGATTCGCTCGTGCCGGTGTTGATTCGCTCGTGCCGGTGTTGATTCGCTCGTGCCGGTGTTGATTCGCTCGTGCCGGTGTTGATTCGCTCGTGCCGGTGTTGATTCGCTCGTGCCGGTGTTGATTAGCTTGTGCCGGTGTTGATTCGCCCGTGCCGGTGTTTATTTGCTAATGTTCATGTTGTTTGCTGTGGTGGTAAGGGAAAGTGTGTTGCCAGTGACGCATGGGCTGGAGTTGTTGAACTTTAGGGGCAGTGTTATAGTTTGATGTATTTTGAGAATAAATCGTAGCACACACAGTCTGATGTTTCAGCCATCTTGCTTGTTTACTAAAAATATACTATATGGCCATTACAATTGTCTTTCTGCTCTCTGGATAAATCCAGAGACCCCCAGGTGGCACTTACAAATCTAGACATCCAAGAAACAGTCTGAGGGATGAAAAACTGAACAGCACCAGGCCCTTGCATGATTTACGCCTCCTGGCTAAAGAAACTCACTGCTCACTCCGTGAGCACTTGACGCCACAAATGAACCAGCTGCCCATCCACGCTTTATAAACTACCCCCCTACAGTGGCTAAAATAAGCTAAGCTTGCACTGCAAGCTAAATTCCTATATGATATTTGTGATTTTACACACTCAAATACAACTTGAAAGACTCCAACATACAGCTTGAATATGCTTATTTTTCAGACCACATGGTGGTCTTGCAGTGAATAGGTGAGGTTTATAACCAAGCACTTTTATCAATACCAATTTGTGAATTAACACTGTGACTACGTAAAAACACAAGGTATACTACTACAGACTTTCATGAATAGCATTTTAAACTAAATATAAAAGCTGCCCTCAGCTATGTCTGCTTGATTTTTACTTTATTTTTTTTATTGGTAAGTAGTGGTGAACTCTGCTCTGCCCATAACCCACCCACCCCTCACTCACACCCCTCGGTCCCCTCCACCTGCTGCACTAATCATAGTTTCAAAGAGATGAGGAACTCTCATTAACTTTGTCGTGTGAAACGCATATTTATCAGCATGAATAAGATATGTAGCGCAAAAAAGTCTGGTATTGTTTTGCGTTTAGAACATACTTCCATTTACAACTAGGTGCGCTGAACTATTTCCCCCCGCAACCCGGCTCCCTGTAGATATTGGGTTATCAAACAAATGGACATTTTATGAGGATTTCATCTTCATCAGAGCAGGTCTTGTACATCTTTTATCATTTCATAATCTTTTGTAAACATCTGTCATAATGCTAAACTCTGACTGGGTTAGCTGCTAATACTAGCCTCTGACCATGTCAATTGCTAATGCTAAACTCTGACTGTGTTTATCCACCAATGCTAACTTCTGTTTGTGTTAGCTGCTAATGCTAACCTCTGACTGTGTTGGTCACTAATGCTAACCTGACCATGTTAGTCGCTAATGCTAACCTCTTACTGTTTTAATCGCTTTGGCCGCTAATGCTAAACTCCTACTGCGGGGCCCGCTAATGCTTAACTCCGACTGTGTTAGTAGCTAATGTTAAACTCTGACCGCGTTGGCCGCTAATGCTAAACATTAACCGCGTTGGCCGCTAATGCTAAACTCTAACCGCGCTGGCCGCTAATGCTAAACTCTAACCACGCTGGCTGCTAATGCTAAACTCCGACCGCGCTGGCTGCTAATGCTAAACTCCGACGGCGATGGCCGCTAATGGTAAACTCTGACTGAGCTTTGCCGTTTCTGCTGAACTCTGACCGCGCTGCCTGTTTCTGCTAAACTCTGACCGCGTTGGCTGCTAATGCTAACCTGTGACCGCGCTGGCCGCTAGTGCTAACTTCTGACCGCGCTGGCCGCTAGTGTTATGCTCTGACCGCGCTGGCCACTAATGCTAAGCTCTGGCCGCGAATGCTAACCTCAGTGTTAATTGCTAATGCTAAATGCTTACGGCACTGGCCGCTAATGCTAAGCTATGACCTCGTTGGCGGCTATTGCTAAACTGTGACCGTGTAGTCGCTAATGCTATACTCTGACCGTGTTAGTTGCTAATGCTAACCTCTGACCTTGTCGGCCGCTAAAGCTAAACTCCATCCGTGTTGGCTGCTCGGAATTCTGACCATGGTGGCTGCTAATGCTAAGCTCTGACCATGGTGGCTGCTAATGCTAAGCTCTGACCATGGTGGCTGCTAATGCTAAGCTCTGACCATGGTGGCTGCTAATGCTAAGCTCTGACCATGGTGGCTGCTAATGCTAAACTCTGACCGTGGTGGCCGCTGATGCTAAACTCTCACTGTGTTGGCCGCTCATGCTAAACTCTGACCGTGTTAGTCGCTAATGCTAAATTCTCACCGTGGTGTCCACTAATGCTAAACTCGTTGGTCGCTATTGCTAAACCCTGACTGCACTGGCCGCTAATGCTAAACTCTGACCTCGTTGGTCGCTAATGCTAAACTCTGACCTCGTTGGTTGCTAATGCTAAACTTTGACCTCGTTGGTTGCTAATGCTAAACTCTGACCTCGTTGGTCGCTAATGCTAAACTCTGACCTCGTTGGTCGCTAATGCTAAACTCTGACCTCGTTGGTCGCTAATGCTAAACTCTGACCTCGTTGGTCGCTAATGCTAAACTCTGACCTCGTTGGTCGCTAATGCTAAACTCTGACCTCGTCGGTCGCTAATGCTAAACATCAACTGTGTTAGTTGCTAATGGTAAACTCTGACCTTGTCGGCCGCTAAAGCTAAACTCTGACCTTGTCGGCCGCTAAAGCTAAACTCTGACCTTGTCGGCCGCTAAAGCTAAACTCCGTCCGTGTTGGCTGCTCAGGCTTAATTCCGACCATGGTGGTTGCTAATGCTAAACTCTGACCACGGTGGCTGCTAATGCTAAACTCTCACCGTGGTGGTTGCTAATGCTAAACTCTGACCGCAGTGGCCGCTAATGTTAACTCTGACCGTGTTAGTCGCTAATGCTAACCTCTGTCCGTGTTGGCTGCTAATGCTAAACTCTCACCATGGTGTCCACTAATGCTAAACTCTGTGGTCGCTATTGCTAAACTCTGATCTTATTGGTTGATAATGCTAAACTCTGACTCGTGTTGCGAATGCTAAACTCTGACCTCGTTGGTTGCGAATGCTAAACTCTGACCTCGTTGGTTGCGAATGCTAAACTCTGACCTCGTTGGTTGCGAATGCTAAACTCTGACCTCGTTGGTTGCGAATGCTAAACTCTGACCTCGTTGGTTGCGAATGCTAAACTCTGACCTCGTTGGTTGCGAATGCTAAACTCTGACCTCGTTGGTTGCGAATGCTAAACTCTGACCTCGTTGGTTGCGAATGCTAAACTCTGACCTCGTTGGCCGCTAATGCTAACCTCTGTCCGTGTTGGCCGCTAATGCTAACCTCTGTCCGTGTTGGCCGCTAATGCTAAACTCTCAACGTGGTGTCCAATAATGCTAAACTCGGTGGTCGCTATTGCTAAACTCTGACCTCGTTGGTTGCTAATGCTAAACTCTGACCTCGTTGGTTGCTAATGCTAAACTCTGACCTCGTTGGTTGCTGATGGGCTAATGCTAAACTCTGACCTCGTTGGTTGCTAATGCTAAACTCTGACCTCGTTGGTTGCTAATGCTAAACTCTGACCTCGTTGGTTGCTAATGCTAAACTTGACCTCGTTGGTTGCTATGCTAAACTCTGACCTCGTTGGTCGCTAATGCTAAACTCTGACCTCGTTGGTCGCTAATGCTAACCTCTGTCCGTGTTGGCCGCTAATGCTAAACTCTCACCGTGGTGTCCAATAATGCTAAACTCGGTGGTCGCTATTGCTAAACCCTGACTGCACTGGCCGCTATTGCTAAACCCTGACTGCACTGGCCGCTAATGCTAAACTCTGACCTCGTTGGTTGATAATGCTAAACTCTGACCTCGTTGGTTGATAATGCTAAACTCTGACCTCGTTGGTTGCTAATGCTAAACTCTGACCTCGTTGGTCGCTAATGCTAAACATCAACCGTGTTGTCTGCTCATGCTAAACTCCGTCCGTGTTGGCCGCTCAGGCTTATTTCCGACCATGATGGTTGCTAATGTTAACTTCTGTCCGTGTTGGCCGCTAATGCTAAACTCTCACCGTGGTGTCCACTAATGCTAAACTCGGTGGTCGCTATTGCTAAACCCTGACTGCACTGGCCGCTAATGCTAAACTCTGACCTCGTTGGCCGCTAATGCTATACTCTGACCATTTTAGTTGGTAATGCTAACCTCTGACCTTGTCGGCCGCTAAAGCTAAACTCCTTCCGTGTTGGCCGCTCAGGCTTAATTCCGACCATGGTGGTTGCTAATGCTAAACTCTGACCGCCGTGGCCGCTAATGTTAACTCTGACCGTGTTAGTCGCTAATGCTAAACTCACCGTGGTGTCCACTAATGCTAAACTCGGTGGTCGCTATTGCTAAACCCTGACTGCACTGGCCGCTAATGCTAAAATCTGACCTCGTTGGCCGCTAATGCTAACTTCTGACCTTGTCGGCCGATAAAGCTAAACTCCGTCCGTGTTGGCCGCTCAGGCTTAATTCCGACCAGGGTGGTTGCTAATGCTAAACTCTCACCGTGGTGGTTGCTAATGCTAAACTCTGACTGTGTTAGTCGCTAATGCTAACCTCTGACCTTGTCGGCCGCTTAAGCTAAACTCCATCCGTGTTGGCCGCTCAGGCTTAATTCCGACCAGGGTGGGTGCTAATGCTAAACTCTGTCCGCGGTGGCCGCTGATGCTAAACTCTGTCCGTGTTGGCCGCTGATGCTAAACTCTGTCCGTGTTAGTTGCTAATGCTAACCTCTGACCGCGTTGGCTGCTAATGCTAACGTGTGACCGTGCTGGCCACTAGTGCTAAACTCTGACCTCATCGGTCGCTAATGCTAAACATCAGCTGTGTTAGTTGCTAATGGTAAACTCTGACCTCGTTGGTCGCTAAAGCTAAACTCCGTCCGTGTTGGCTGCTCAGGCTTAATTCCGACCATGGTGGTTGCTAATGCTAAACTCTGACCACGGTGGCTGCTAATGCTAAACTCTCACAGTGTTGGCCGCTCATATTAAACTCTCACCGTGGTGGTTGCTAATGCTAAACTCTGACCGCAGTGGCCGCTAATGTTAACTCTGACCGTGTTAGTCGCTAATGCTAAACTCTGTCCGTGTTGGCTGCTAATACTAAACTCTCACCGTGGTGTCCACTAATGCTAAACTCTGATCTCGTTGGTTGCTAATGCTAAACTCTGACCTCGTTGGGCGCTAATGCTAACCTCAGTGTTAGTTGCTATTGCTAAACCCTGACCGCCGTGGCCACTAATATTAAACTCTGACCGCGGTGGCCGCTCATGCTAAACTCTCACCGTGGTGTCCACTAATGCTAAACTCGGTGGTCGCTATTGCTAAACCCTGACTGCACTGGCCGCTAATGCTAAATTCTGACCTCGTTGGTCGCTAACGCTAATGCTAAACTCTGACCTGGTTGGTCGCTAATACTAACCTCAGTGTTAGTTGCTATTGCTAAACCCTTACTGCATTGGCTGCTAATGCTAAACTCTGACCTCGTTTGCCGCTATTGCTAAACTCTGACCTCGTTGGCCGTTAATGCAAACCTGACAGAGCGTGAATAAATATCACCTGAAACAAGTCAAAATATCTTTTTAACCCACCTCCATCACAGACGCAGAGATTTGCAACTCCCAAACTTACTGTTTATCTGTTATCTAGTAACCATAAACTCCCCTGACCTGGTCAGCTATAATGGAGAATTTATGAAAGCTGCCTCAGAATAGCAAAACTATAATTTTAACTAAATTCTCTAAGGGGTCCTGCAGTGGAGGCGTTGCCATCGTCTGGAATGGCTGGCATTTGCACAAGACGTGCTACCGGTCGCAGGTAAGTCTCGCTGCCAACATGTACTTCAGCCGACAGGATATGACCATTTGCACTCGGCACCGCCCTGCTGACTTTCCCGATGGGCCACTGAGCTCTTGGATACTGGGCATTACCAATCATCACCATGCCGCTCAAAAGATCGTCTGTGAGCCGCTTCCACTTTTGCTGAACTTGAAGTGATGGTAGATGACTCCTCAGGAACTGCATCCTAAAGTTACCGTCAATCATCTGATGGTGGCACGGCCATAACTGATTTGAGGTAAGGATGAATCCCGCCGCCCCCTCAAGAGCATGTTAAGCATTACAGGATCGGGTGTGTTACACGCATGCTCTGATGCGTCACAGAAGACGTAAAGAGTGTACCTTGCTATTTTGGATGCACCCTTTGGTGGGGCAAATGTACGAGATATGATCTCTTTCCCAGCTTGTCCACCTCTCCATGATCTCTGGAGGTAAGAATCATTTTGTAGCAGTTTTAGTGGCTGGTAGGACTTACGCTGGTGAACAGGCTGAGCTGCACAAGCCTGGTAAACCGGCTTAGATGCGGGAGCTGGAGACGGTTGGTAAACCGGCTGAGATGCAGGAGCTGGAGACTGCTGGTAAACCGGCTGAGATGCGGGAGCTGGAGACTGGCTGGTAAACCGGCTGATTAACGGGAGGTGGAGACGGCTGGTAAACCGGCTGATTAACGGGAGGTGGAGACGGCTGGTAAACCGGCTGATTAACGGGAGGTGGAGACTGCTGGTAAACCGGCTGAGGTGGAGACTGCTGGTAAACCGGCTGAGGTGGAGACTGCTGGTAAACCGGCTGAGGTGGAGACTGCTGGTAAACCGGCTGAGGTGGAGACTGCTGGTAAACCGGCTGAGGTGGAGACTGCTGGTAAACCGGCTGAGGTGGAGACTGCTGGTAAACCGGCTGAGGTGGAGACTGCTGGTAAACCGGCTGAGGTGGAGACTGCTGGTAAACCGGCTGAGGTGGAGACTGCTGGTAAACCGGCTGAGGTGGAGACTGCTGGTAAACCGGCTGAGGTGGAGACTGCTGGTAAACCGGCTGAGGTGGAGACTGCTGGTAAACCGGCTGAGGTGGAGACTGCTGGTAAACCGGCTGAGGTGGAGACTGCTGGTAAACCGGCTGAGGTGGAGACTGCTGGTAAACCGGCTGAGGTGGAGACTGCTGGTAAACCGGCTGAGTGGAGACTGCTGGTAAACCGGCTGAGGTGGAGACTGCTGGTTAACCGGCTGAGGTGGAGACTGCTGGTTAACCGGCTGAGGTGGAGACTGCTGGTTAACCGGCTGAGGTGGAGACTGCTGGTTAACCGGCTGAGGTGGAGACTGCTGGTTAACCGGCTGAGGTGGAGACGGCTGGTAACCGGCTGATTAACGGGAGCTGGAGACGGTGTACTGCTGCTGGTATTCCTGAGAAACACTGGCCGATTGGAGACATGGAAACCGCTGTACCGGAGCTTGGGACTGAAAGGTAGGTCCCGTACAATCACTGACTCCTGCACTGAAAAGGCTGGGCAAACTGTTAGCTTAGGCAGTGGACTAGGAAAGCTGCAGTTGAGCCATTAACTTGAATAGCTTCTGGGGTACAGGTCGGGTAACTCATTTGGTAGGCAGGCTGGTATAACATGGATAGTGTTGGTTGTAGTAAGAGAGTACTTTGTAAATGTGGCGCTTGCTGGGCTTATATACCTGTGTTGCTGCTGGACTAGGTGCTGAAGTCATTAACTGAAACGTGGGCCGCACTGAAGTTGGTGGGTGAGACTGCGGAACATATTGCAAAGGTTGAGCAGGCTGGTAGGACTGCTGCTGGTAAAAAGGCTAAGCTGCAGACCAAGAGACTGCTCGTAAACAGGGTGATCTGCAGGAGATAAAGGTGAGTCTGTTCAAGCCCATCACCTACAGATGACCAAAGGTGAGTCTGTTCAAGCCCATCACCTACCTGACAGATAAAGGTGAGTCTGTTCAAGCCCAGCACCTACCTGACAGATAGATAAAGGTGAGTCTGTTCAAGCCCATCAGCTACCAGATGACCAAAGGTGAGTCTGTTCAACCCATCACCTACCTGACGGATAGATAAAGGTGAGTCTGTTCAAGCCCATCACCTACAGATGACCAAAGGTGAGTCTGTTCAAGCCCATCACCTACCTGACAGATAAAGGTGAGTCTGTTCAAGCCCAGCACCTACCTGACAGATAGATAAAGGTGAGTCTGTTCAAGCCCATCAGCTACCAGATGACCAAAGGTGAGTCTGTTCAACCCATCACCTACCTGACGGATAGATAAAGGTGAGTCTGTTCAAGCCCATCACCTACCTGACAGATAGATAAAGGTGAGTCTGTTCAAGCCCATCACCTACCTGACAGATAAAGGTGAGTCTGTTCAAGCCAAGCAGCTACCGGATGACCAAAGGTGAGTCTGTTCAAGCCCATCACCTACCGGATGACCAAAGGTGAGTCTGTTCAAGCCCATCACCTACCTGACAGATAAAGGTGAGTCTGTTCAAGCCACCACCTACCTGACAGATAAAGGTGAGTCTGTACAACAACACCACAAAAATATCCAAGCCCAGCACTACCTGACAGATAAAGGTGAGTCTGTTCAAGCCCAGCACCTACCTGACAGATAAAGGTGAGTCTGTTCAAGCCCAGCACCTACCTGACAGATAAAGGTGAGTCTGTTCAAGCCCAGCACCTACCTGACAGATAAAGGTGAGTCTGTTCAAGCCCAGCACCTACCTGACAGATAAAGGTGAGTCTGTTCAAGCCCAGCACCTACCTGACAGATAAAGGTGAGTCTGTTCAAGCCCAGCACCTACCTGACAGATAAAGGTGAGTCTGTTCAAGCCCAGCACCTACCTGACAGATAAAGGTGAGTCTGTTCAAGCCCAGCACCTACCTGACAGATAAAGGTGAGTCTGTTCAAGCCCAGCACCTACCTGACAGATAAAGGTGAGTCTGTTGCACCTACCTGACGATAAAGGTGAGTCTGTTCAAGCCCAGCACCTACCTGACCGATAAAGGTGAGTCTGTTCAAGCCCAGCACCTACCTGACAGATAAAGGTGAGTCTGTTCAAGCCCAGCACCTACCGGACGACCAAAGGTGAGTCTGTTCCATCCCATCGCCTACCGGATGACCAAAGGTGAGTCTGTTCAAGCCCATCACCTACCAGACGACCAAAGGTGAGTCTATTCAAGCCCATCACCTACCAGACGACCAAAGGTGAGTCTGTTCAAGCCCATCACCTTGTCGGACCTATGAAGTTGAATCTGTTTGAGCACTCCGGACCGTCTTCTGGACCACCTATTGGACCTTGCAAAGGTGAGGGACGCCAGCTGCTGGCATATGGTGGCTCACAACACAAGCTGGTTCACATCTTCATGTTTTCTCTTCACTAGTGGCTGCCACACACATACAGTATTTAAAGGTTTTAAACCTTGTTAAACAAATACACATCTTTTTATAAGTTAACATTTATGGGGGCCTGTCATTTTCATTTGAGGCCACACCAGGAAAAGTCTTGAGAAGCACTGTTCTGAGCAAGGTGCCCAGATCATGCTACTTTTGGCCTCCAGCCTACTGCTCCATGTTTAATGTGCTGTTTTTGTGTTTCCCAGGGTCCGCTGTGGCTCACTCAGATGCTGCTGGTCTCCTGATGGTCATGGTCGGTCTCATCTGCATGTGGCGCTCCTCCGTTCAACAGAGGAAGTAACTTCTCCACCAGCCCACCACCTACAAGACCGATAAAGGTGAGTCTGTTCAAGCCCATCACCTACCTGACAGATAAAGGTGAGTCTGTACAAGCAAACCACCTACCAGATGACCAAAGGTGAGTCTGTTCAAGCCCACCACCTACCTGACAGATAAAGGTGAGTCTGTACAAGCAAACCACCTACCAGATGACCAAAGGTGAGTTTGTTCAAGCCCACCACCTACCTGACAGATAAAGGTGAGTCTGTTCAAGCCCAGCACCTACCTGACAGATAAAGGTGAGTCTGTTGAAGCCCACCACCTACCGGACCGACCAGATAAAGGTGAGTCTGTTGAAGCCCACCACCTACCGGACCGACCAGATAAAGGTGAGTCTGTTGAAGCCCACCACCTACCGGACCGACCAGATAAAGGTGAGTCTGTTGAAGCCCACCACCTACCGGACCGACCAGATAAAGGTGAGTCTGTTGAAGCCCACCACCTACCGGACCGACCAGATAAAGGTGAGTCTGTTGAAGCCCACCACCTACCGGACCGACCAGATAAAGGTGAGTCTGTTGAAGCCCACCACCTACCGGACCGACCAGAAAAAGGTGAGTCTGTTGAAGCCCACCACCTACCGGACCGACCAGATAAAGGTGAGTCTGTTGAAGCCCACCACCTACCGGACCGACAGATAAAGGTGAGTCTGTTTGAGCACTCTGGACCGCCTTCTGGACCACCTATTGGACCTTGCAAAGGTGAGGGACGCCGGCTGCTGGCATATAGTGGCTCACAACACAAGCTGGTTCACATCTTTTCCATGTTTTCTCTTCACTAGTGGCCACACACATACAGTATTTAAAGCCTGTAAACTTTGTTAAACAAATGCACACCTTTTATAAGCTAAAATTTATGGGGGCCTGTCATTTTCAATTGGGGAAACGCCAGGAAAAGTCTTGAGAAGCACTTTTCTGAGCAAGGTGCCCAGATCATGCTACTGCTGGCCTCCAGCCCACTGCTCCATGTTTAATGTGCTGTTTTGTGTTTCCCAGGGTCCGCTGTGGGACAGATGTGGCTCACTCAGATGCTGCTGGTGGTGCTGGTCTCCTGATGGTCATGGTCGGTCTCCTCTGCATGTGGCGCTCCTCCGTTCAACAGAGGATGTAACTTCTCCACATGGCAGGGTATGTTTATTAATACCGCGCATTTCATACACAAGGCATCTCAATGCGCCTAAACAGAAATTGAGTCACTGGTTGGTTAACCCTGGTTCTATAGTGTTGTCACAACATTTCCAACTCAAATTTCAATACCACAGCAAAAATTCATAAAGTTGACCCTTGTTAAGGCGAGACACGGTAGGTGAAAGTATTGATTTTTCAAGCAGTGGTCGAAGTGGAGATTTTTATCTATTTTCCTCCCTTTACATCTTAGTTTTCATGTCAGAGAATAAAAAGCATGATGCTTATTTTATGATGATTTGGCCGCCAGCTGCCGCGTGTCGAAAGACCGTCTTTCCCGCGGGTATTCATTCACAAATATTGACAGATTTTACATCCACGTGTCCTGTGAAGGGTCCTCGTGTTGACGCTATCACCCAAATATGGTATTTTTCCTCCTACAAGACGCCTGGTGCTGAAGAGCCAAAGAAGTTTCCACTCGCTACAAAACTTCAGGGCTTGTTTTCTCTGAATGAGAGAAGGCCCCACTCGGGCAGCGGGTGAGCCCTTATAGTCGCTCATACAGACTCCAAACTTTACAGTCTTGGACTTAACAAGATTTAAAGGTTTTTTTCAGAGGGATTTTTTAATATCTAATTCCTAGCCTGATTTATTCCGCTTTGAACCCAAAAAAAAACAGGCGGAATTTGAATTTTTACAGATTTTTCACTTAGGATTAGTTAATTGAAAAACTAAACAATATATCCAAAAGAGTTTCTAATATGTCAATAAAATAAAACCATACATTTTAATCTGGCTCAATCCATTATTTTATTTTGTTGCCCAAAATATAGGCAATTTTGGCCATTTTCATATACAAAATGTCTTCTTTTTATATGAAACATGCAATACATTTTTTCTCATATTTATATCGGTGAAGTTCAGCAAAAGTTTCAAATTGATATCTCTACATTTATTTATTTTTTCCCCCCTATTCAGCTGCAGTGTCTCACCTTAAACTCTTTCAACATGTCCATTGTATTAGCAAAAAGAGAAAGAAAAATCCGAGGCACTCCGATTCTTGATAAAGTCCTTTATTGGATTGACCTGCCGACGCGTTTCGATTGCGTTCGACCTTCTTCAGGGCATACCTCCATATCTCCATTGTATTATCGACATTGTACACTGCCGAAAAGTTAGAATGACTGAAGTTAACCTGGCTGGCTGCCTTCAGTGCTCCTCTGTAACGATGCAGCGCCTCCTGGGTTTGTCCCTGTTTCAGAGCGTGGTGTCCTGCACTGGTCAGCTCCTTCTCCTGGGGTCTCATTTATAAAGCCCACGTACGGACAAAATGAGGCCAAAACCTTCCGTACGAACTGTTCTGCGCCAAAGGTGGTATTTATAGAAATCAAACTGAACGTGAAACATTACGCACCGCCACACTAGGTTTGTACCTGGCGTACGCAGTCCGCACTTTTCAGAAACGCTGCAAACACACGAGGAGAGGCGAGGGAAAGCAACAAGGGGAGGTCGGATTGAGGAAATGAAGTCTGGTGCACATTTTAAACTGCTCATTTCTTTATTTCTACAGGAATGATTAAGATCATTAAAAATAAAATCTAGGAAATCAACCGTTGGCTTTGTGTAGTGTTTCAATCTTTCGTTTATATACTTAATAAAAATTTGTAGTCATGTGTGACACGCAAAGACGTGCACGCTCATGACGCTCATGCACGGACACCGGAGCGCACTGCCGCCGGCTGGGAGCGAGAAGCAGGAAGGATCCGAGCCGCTCTGTGCTTTTAACCAAAGTCTGACCAACTCCTGTGGAGGCCGTGCGGAGGGCTGATCCAAGGCACAAGTCCATTCAGAGACGCTGCGTAATTACGCGCTGCAGCTCCACAACTTCTCTCTTTCTCTCACCACCCGGACTCTGCTCCTCATTCATGCCCAAAGCGAACCGGTGCCTCATCCCACTGCACGTACAGCGAGCTCAAAAACAATAGACTATCTGAGTGATTCAAAGCCCACCGAGCTTATTCTGTAGTTTCAGGAAATGTGAGCTCCGTGAACAGCACTGGGAAATATCACAATCAGCGTCTAAAAGGCTCTTCTTTACGTTCTAAAAGTGTATTTCCAAAAGTGTTATTGATGAGACTCTGCACTCTGCAGTAGGTTACTTGTGATCAGAGAAACAGCGGTAACATGTCAGTAAAGATCCACCTCGGCCTCTGCCGTCACTGCTGCGGCGTGTGGCCCCTCCCTCTCTGCTCCCGGGGTCTCGGTAAAACCCTCTCATTATCGCCTCATGTTTAGGTAAATCTCATTCATAAGTTACTTTGCATATCCTTATATGGTGACATGGAGGCGTGCAGGGGGCGTGACGTGAGGAGGGGTCATGTGCGCACATTTCTGCTCCAGGTGGAATTTGTGAAGGGGAGTTTACGTGGTGCTGCGCGTACGGAGGGTTTCATCCCAATTTTTTCTCCGTACGTGAAGTTTGGGTTTGCTCGTACGGACTCTTATAGGCAGATTCTCACGGACAGTTTCATAAATGAGACCCCAGGGGTCTCATTTATGAAACTGTCCGTGAGACCCCAGGGGTCTCATTTATGAAACTGTCCGTGAGAATCTGCCTATAAGAGTCCGTACGAGCAAACCCAAACTTCACGTACGGAGAAAAAAATTGGGACTTATGAAACCCTCCGTACGCGCAGCACCACGTAAACTCCCTTCACAAATTCCACCTGGAGCAGAAATGTGCGCACGTGACCCCTCCTCACGTCACGCCCCCTGCACGCCTCCATGTCACCATATAAGGATATGCAAAGTAACTTATGAATGAGATTTACCTAAACATGAGGCGATAATGAGAGGGTTTTACCGAGACCCCGGGAGCAGAGAGGGAGGGGCCACACGCCGCAGCAGTGACGGCAGAGGCCGAGGTGGATCTTTACTGACATGTTACCGCTGTTTCTCTGATCACAAGTAACCTACTGGCAGAGTGCAGAGTCTCATCAATAACACTTTTGGAAATACACTTTTAGAACGTAAAGAAGAGCCTTTTAGACGCTGATTGTGATATTTCCCAGTGCTGTTCACGGAGCTCACATTTCCTGAAACTACAGAATAAGCTCGGTGGGCTTTGAATCACTCAGATAGTCTATTGTTTTTTGAGCTCGCTGTACGTGCAGTGGGGATGAGGCACCGGTTCGCTTTGGGCATGAATGAGGAGCAGAGTCCGGGTGGTATGAGAAAGAGAGAGGTTGTGGAGCTGCAGCGCGTAATTACGCAGCGTCTCTGAATGGACTTGTGCCTTGGACCAGCCCTCAGCACGGCCTCCACAGGAGTTGGTCAGACTTTGGTTAAAAGCACAGAGTGGCTCGGATCCTTCCTGCTTCTCGCTCGCAGCCGGCGGCAGTGCGCTCCGGTGTCCGTGCATGAGCGTACATGAGCGTGCACGTCTTTGAGTGTCACACATGACTACAATATTTTTATTAAGTATATAAACGAAAGATTGAAACACTACACAAAGCCAACGGTTGATTTCCTAGATTTTATTTTTAATGATCTTAATCATTCCTGTAGAAAATAAAGAAATGAGCAGTTTAAAATGTGCACCAGACTTCATTTCCTCAATCCGACCTCCCCTTGCTGCTTTCCCTCGCCTCTCCTCGTGTGTTTGCAGCGTTTCTGAAAAGTGCGGACTGCGTACGCCAGGTACAAACCTAGTGTGGCGGTGCGTAATGTTTCACGTTCAGTTTGATTTCTATAAATACCACCTTTGGCGCAGAACAGTTCGTACGGAAGGTTTTGGCCTCATTTTGTCCGTACGTGGGCTTTATAAATGAGACCCCTGGTCTTTCACCATCTTCTAGATACCCAAGTCAACCTTAGTTTACACACGCTAACAGAAGACATTGAACATTGGAACTGTTTGTTTCATGTGGATTGCCCCAGTCCAGTAATAGGATATTGACCTAAAACCTAAGGCAAAACTGCATTTTGACAAGTACCCTAGTTACCATCAATTCAATCCCATTCAGTTTATAAAGGACTATTAGAAACAGCAAAGTTGATCAAAGTGCTGTACAAAAAAGGCAATACAATCATAAATACAAAAGTACGCTTGCACAAAAAAACTACATTTCAATAGTAAAAGTGAACTTCCAAACTAGTTAAATGCCAAAAGAGAACATGGCGTGCTTTAAAAATGTAAACTTGTACAGAGTCATGGAATTCTTACCTCAATTTTAAACTATAGGTTCTTTTCGAATGCCGTGATGTCAATGCAACCTATTCCGTCTCATGAATATCGAGCCTTGATTAAAAATGTCCTTGCCACTGAAATGGTACAAATATCATTAAACTGCTACGGCAATCCCTCGTTTACAAAGTACAACATTCGTCCCTTTTTCAGCCTGAAAATCTGGCGTCTCATTTTTGATAATCCTCCTAACTTTTAATATCAATAATTATATTATTATTATTATTATTATTATTATCTGGTTCTAACCTGTTTTTGTTTTGTTTTTGCCAATAGGAATCGTGTCGGCGTAAAGGTTTTCTGAGGGACCTGTGAAATGAAGATGAAGAACACAGACTGCATTGTAGCGTTCATCCTCCACTTGTGATTTGGCCATTCAAACCTGGCAGGAGCCCCCCTCAGCCAATCAGAGAGCCAGCTACACAGCAAGAGCACCTCCCATGTGTTTTGGACCCGGGAGCGTGCAGCTCGGATCACAGCCGGCCCGTCCCACCCTGGACACTGTTTGACCCTCTCCCTTATGGTCCAGAGGAACCTCCCACCACATAAACATCAGACTCCATCCATTTTCTTCCACTTTTCCGTTTCCGGGTCGTGGACCTGTTTGCCATGGGAGGGGCACGAAGCCCCCGACAGAGCTCCAGGATCATTCAGGCTCAAACCCTCCACCACGTGAAGGTGATGGTTCCAGGAGGGGAACATCAGACTCATGAACACTAAATTACCTCTTACCGCCCATTTGCAAGGTTGTATTTGTACTACATGGATATACACGACGTTTCTGCTGCTTATTGTATATTTGTAAAAGCAAAAAGGCTGTGTTTTCTGTATACCGTGTTCAGAATTATGATGCAAGTCAGCTTTAATGTATTTTCTAAACATTTTTCAACTCCAAAGTGTATAAAACGTTTCATATTTAATATAGTATGGATCAGGGTCATGTGATGTATTGCGCGGAAGTGCCTGACTTGATAAGTGCTGCATCATGGCGATCGCTAAAGAAAGGAAGGTGGATCTTGAATGCTGCGTATTCAGAGATAAATGTACAAATGATTTCTTATTTGTCAAAGTGAAAAGCCAGTTTGCCTATAGTCTGTGGCGAGGAGCTGCAGTGATGAAGGCAAATCTCGAGTGCCATTAACCCTAACCCTTGGAAAAGCAGCTTCGAGTTCATCATCATCACTGCAGCGACATCAAACGCCTCGACAAAGATAAACACTTCCAGCCATCGCATTATGTGACTCTGACATAGAAATGATGATCCTCCATCAGTCCTACCTCAGTGTTGTAAGAACTCTATGTCGCTAAATTGTAAGGCCTTTGGAGAACTGTGTAAACATTGATTTGGCCCTTGATGTGAAAAAGGTTCCTCATCCCGATCAGTGTTAATTTTGACAACGTATTTTAATTTAGTTTTAGTCTTTTGACGAAAATGTAATTACATTTTAGTCAAGATTTAGTAAAAAAATATCTTAAATTTTAGTCGAGTTTTAGTCGACTAAAATTGCAAGTCAATTTAGTCGACTTTGCATTTATAATATTCATAATAATCATATTTAATCAGCTCCTCTGCTTCATGGAGCTGCTCCACATGAACAAAGCTCAGAGCTGCTCCTTTGGCAGAGGATTTACATGATCTGAGGCTCTTTCAGACGGTCAATACAAGTTTGGATGATTTTAGTCTCTCCATTTTTATTTAGTCTTATTTTAGTCGACTAAAATATCTGGACATTTGAGTCATAGTTTTAGTCTCATCAAAAACTTTTAATTTAGTTTTAGTCCAATTGTAGTCAGCAATAATATCACTTTGACTAAAATGAAGACTTAATATTTTAGTCGATGAAATTAACACTGATCCCGATCTAAGGGGAGGAGCCACGGTGCCACGAGGGCCAACGTGGGCAAGAAAGAGGTCAGATTCTGAAAAGCATGAAAACATGAGGCTCGTAAAAAGTTTTAATGTATTTATTTTTGTAAATTGTTAATTTTCACTTTACATTTTAAATCTAGATGTGAGAAAGGTAATTTCTTGTTTTCATGGTGTCTTTTTTTTTTTTGAGAAAGTGAAAACGTGGTCTTTAACCTGCATAGAAAATCCAGGTACGAGGTTTACTATTTTGGATTGACCAAGACCACTGTCTTTGAACACAAAGATTGCCTTGTTTGTTTTTAACCTGGCTATATCTTATATTTCCTGCCCCTGTGGTTATTATTTTAGTCATGTCACACCATTGCACTGGAGCAAATGTCTAGTTTTGTAAAACCTTTAATGACGATGGTAATAAAATGTTTTCTGATTCCGAACTTTTTATTACGGCTCCAAACAGCCCTCACACAGTAAACTGGCCTCTAGGGGCACTTTTTGAATGAACTACATTCATGAATTGTACAGGGCCAACAAACAGGGAACTGACTCAAATGCCTCGATCTGCTGCTTGTGTGGATAAAGTTCGTCACATCCAGACGACTCGGACACGGCTGCATCGACCCAGAGCGAATACCAGATGGACCTCAGACCAACATATCTTTATACTTTCCTGATGGCGCTCCGGCTTAACAAGAGCAGATAAAGCTTATAAAATCATAGTGTAGAAGTTTAAACGAAATTGAACAAGAATATTAAAACATGTTTTTACTTCCGAGATTGAAGGTGGGTCCAGAGTTGTAGAATAAATGCAGGTGCTCTTCGAGGACAAAAACCTTGAGAACATGGACTAGGAGGAAAAAAGTGTCCGAGGAACTCTGAAAAGTACGATAAAAGTCCTTCAATGAGCAGGGGACGCCAGTGGGTTTGGACCTTCAGGGCTTCTGACGCGTTGGCGTCTCCTGCTCATTAAAGGACTTTTATGGTACTTTTCAGAGTTCCTCGGACACTTGTTTCCTAGTCCATGTTTTACTTTCACTTAAAGATTCAGCAATGATACCTATGCATTTAACTTCTATTACAATGAATGCACTACAATGAATAGATAATGTAGTTTTAACCTCTTAACCTCCACCTGTACCGACCACAGTTTCTCCAGTTAGAGATGATCCAAATCTAAAAGCTTCCTGGAAAAAACATCCAAAAAGCGACAAAAACACAACTACAAAGTGATGATGAAAAAGCTACAAAGAAGCAACACAAAGGTGCCAGAAAAGCGGTGAAAAAGTGATGAAAAAAGAGACGAACCCACTACAAAAGGTTTTGTAGGTCTTAGCTTTCGAATGAGGCGTTATTCTGTTGCTCTCCAGTCGAAAAACTAAAGCTGAAGTGGATAAAATGTGCTCAGTTCAGGTCAGTGTTGGGGAGTAACTAAACACATGTATTTAGAATACTCATTTTGAGTAATTGTATTCTGGTAAAGTTACACTTTCATTGGAGAGTATTTAGAATACAGTTACTGTCCAAATATCAAGGGAAACATCCCAGTATCAGGGACAACATTATTAAGAAAGAACTTTTAATATTAATATCGCATGAAACAGAAATAGTTAATTATATTGTGTGATTGTAGCCTATTTATGTTATTTAGCTCCAAACGTCTACAATAGTTGAAAGGCAAATCTAAATGGTAAAGGCTGTTTGAAGCGTAAACCCACTAAATGAAACAGCGCCTGTAAACATGTGGCCAGGGGCGCCCTCTGCTGGACTACACCTTCTACTACAATACACACAAGTCATTTTATTTTCTAAACTCACAAAACGCGCATAAGCTCTTGGCGTGTTCTGAATCCGAAACCAGACAATTTACGCACGTGTGTCACTTTAAACACAACATAATAGTAATGAAAGGCATAACAATATCGTATCATTTATGTTCATATTTCAGTGCAGCATTATTTATTATTATTATTATTATTATTATTATTATTATAAAACAGTTAAACAAAGGCGAAGCGTCTGCGCTTTAAACCGAGTCCATCTGACCCCGGACGCGCTGTGCTCCTGAATAATTGACCGTATCCGCGTGACCCCCCCCCCCCCCTCTCTCCGAGCGCGTGCTGGTGAACCGGAAACGCTCGTGAGGATGCGCCCGTGTCCGCGAGCCGCTCATCCTGCGTCCCTCCACCTCTCCATCCCACCATCCCGGCGCGTAACGATGCTTTCTCGGCCGTGACAGCCCCTCCGCGTGTCCCCGGGTCTGGCTCTCAGCGTAACCGACTGAAGGCGCTCCATGGGCGGGTTGGAGCTGTGAGGGACAGCGGCCTGAGCGCAGGGGCGAGTTCGAGCACCAGGGCCGTGTCTGGGGCCTCGGAGGATGAGCCACAGCGCGCGGGGAGGATATGTGTCGATGTTTCTCATGACGCTGCGGCGGAGCTCATGATGTAGCCCCTTCAGGACTGAGGTAGGACTGAGGTAGGACTGAAGGAGGTGCAGGGGGTGCAGGAGGTGCAGGGGGTACAGGGTAAAGGCTCCGGGGCGCAATGGAAGAGATAAACACTGGGAGATTTCTGTTTTGGCTCATAACTGTTTCACTCTTAGCCATTGTAGCCGGCTGTGTTTACAATAGCCTGTGACAGATACTGATTAACATCCCAGTCATCACTTTATGTTGCTTGTATATCAGTTATTTTGCAGCACAGTTTGTTACTGCAGAGAATAGTGTTTATTTCCTTTGAGAAAGCAGAGGGAGGTCCTGGAAAAACATGATAAACTCCTCTGTTCTGGGGTTTGTTTTCTGCAGCTCATAAGATTCCTGCTCAAATCCAGTGTCATTTTCCAAAGTCTCCCAAACCACTTGTTTAAAAAGTTGAAAAAATATATTATATTAGTGCCATCATAACAGTGCCATCACGAAAAGTCTAAGCTCACAGTACTTCTATTCTAAGCTCAGTTATAACACTTTAGTTATGATTTATTAACATTAATAAGTGTTTATTATTTACAAAATCATGATAGTTCAGTGGTAGAAACATTGAAAAGATGAGCCTCAGTGAGGGAAACGCTGCTGGGACGAGTGAATTTCTCCATTGTTAGTAAAGTCTTTATTCACGTGAAAGTTTCATCTAAACACCTGTAAGTGATTCTTTTGAGGTTCCCAAACCTTTCAGGCCGAGACCCCAAAATCCCTCGACCCTCTTGTGTGGGTGGCACGGTAGCACAGCGGTTAGCACTTAAAGTCCTGGGTTCGATTCCCACCTGGACGGGGCCTTTCTGTGGAGTTTACATGTTTCTCCCTGTAGGTTTCCTCCAGGTACTCCGGTTTCCCCGACCTCTAAATGGTCACCTTTACAGAGCGCCTTTCTGCCTGAGTGCTTTAGGCTCAAAGCTCTTTACATCAAGGAACCACTCACACATTCACACTAATGTACACAGACACTGGAGGAGAGGTGGGTGAAGTGTCTTGCCCAAGGACACGATGACAGTGTGCCACCTTTGCCACTCAAAATATGTACAATAGGTGAATCCTACAGCCAGGTGTTTCTGACCATCAGGCTGTATAACATTAAGGCTTCAAAGACATTAAGGGATATTTCAGGATGTTTGACATTGGGCCTCATTTCCTAGTTATCCAGAGTGTTGTTGATGTCTGGAGATATTTTTTTCTTAAATTCATGCAGTTCTTATATTTGAAGAGTCTAGTGGCGCTAGGCTAATGCTAGGCTAGTGCATTTCTATGGTATCAGTTAGCCTGCATTAAAAACAGTGTGACCCACTCCACAGTGCACCTGAGGTAAATCACTTATAACACCAGACTAACCATATAAATGTCTGTGTTAATAGAATAATGTTTGAAATATAACTGACCTTGTATCACATGAATTACCGCATTTTGAGGGACTATTTTCTCGCAGATCACTCCGCCGCTGCGTTAGCTTACAGCCACGAAGCTGATGCTGCTCAAATATAAGTTATTTAAATGATTCTATTAACACAGACATTTATATGGTTAGTCTGGTGTTATAAGTGATTTACCTCAGGTGCACTGTGGAGTGGGTCACACTGTTTTTAATGCAGGCTAACTGATACCATAGAAATGCTTTAGCCTTGCCCTAGCCTAGCGCCACTAGACTCTTCAAATATAAGAACTGCATGAATTTAAGAAAAAAATATCTCCAGACATCAACAACACTCTGGATAACTAGGAAATGAGGCCCAATGTCAAAAATCCTGAAATGTCCCTTTAAGATCTAATGAACCGCCTGAACAACACGACGGGGACAAACCTCGTTCCTTATCGTGAGTCAGTGACATCATCCGGACATCTGCAAAGCACCACCTCCTGCTCCACCTCCTGCTCCAGAGTGAACTGGTTTAATTAATCTATTCATGGATTTAAATCAGTTTTCCTTTGAACAGCTGATTTAGTGACTGTTTACTTTAGAGCTTTTTATATAAATGTCCTGGAGTAAAGGTTCAGTTCTGTGGTAAATGCTTGAAGTGTCCGTCTCACTCTGGTCTCCTGTGTCTCCTGTTTGAGGGCTGACCCCAACACGTCGCGGTTATCGGAGCGTCACCGTGACGATGGGCGGCTCTCTGTCGTCCTGCTGCGTGTCGTCCCAGCCCCAAATGAGGAGGAAGAACCACTCCCGCCTGGAGCCGTACCAGCCCGAGTCCGACCTGAGCCGGGACGAGACGGTCTGCAGTAACTTACAGCACATCAGCGACCGCGAGAACCTGGACGGTACGGGCGGGTACAGGGGCTCACAGAGGGTAAAGGTGCTCACAGAGGGTACAGGGGCTCACAGAGGTAAAGGGGCTCACAGAGGGTACAGGGGCTCACAGAGGGTAAGGGGCTCACAGAGGGTAAAGGGGCTCACAGAGGGTACAGGGGCTCACAGAGGGTACAGGGGCTCACAGCGGGTAAGGGGCTCACAGAGGGTAAAGGGGCTCACAGAGGGTAAAGGGCTCACAGAGGGTAAAGGTGCTCACAGAGGGTAAAGGGGCTCACAGAGAGTAAAGGGGCTCACAAGGGTAAAGGGGCTCACAGCGGGGTAAGGGTCTGGGCAATATGACGATATTAGACTGTCTTACGATCTCCATACACGACCAGGCTCCTCAATCTGGAGCTTTTAAACCCAGCGTCTCTATTCAGAGGTATTTATGTCAGTGTGTTTCCCCCGTAACGCCGCTGCTCTGCTCAGCGTGTGTTATTTATTTACCTGGCGACACATGTGTGAAGAAGCGAGTGTGTCCTTCGTCCTTACAGTTTGTCGCTGTTTATCCATGTCTTTGAAAATATAAGACTTGTCAACTTGGTGAATACCTGGTCAAGTAATAACTTATGGTAACTTTCTGCTTCCGGTTAGCCTTTTACACAATAAAAGACACAGTATGTTATTGCTTTAGTAAGACTCTTATGTGAAAGGGTCAGACAGCAACAGAGTGCTGTATCACAGCAGTTCGACGTCATGAGAGAGACATCTCAGAAAGATGCCAGACAGCAACAGACACAACAACAAGCCTTTACCAAACTTAGTGCCTATTTTACTTTTATTGTCTGGACTTTTATTGTGTTTTTAATGTATAGAGTTAGTTTGCTGTAGTCTAGTCTAAGTTCTAAGTCTATTTTTGCTGTGTTGATTATCACAAAGTTGAATAAATTAGCATTTGAATTCAATCTTTTCTTCTTCAGTGTGTAATTTAAGTTATTTTAGTTACTATAAAAAACTGTGATAAAATCGAAATCGGGAGTTTATAATTCATTCTATTTTTGTCATATCGCCCACCCCTACAGCGGGGCGGGTAAAGCGGCACCTGGTTCTGTTAGTCCGGTAATATAAAGGCAACTCAATGCACCAAAAAGGCCGACAAGAAAAACTCTGGAGAATTAAAGGAAAATTGGCTGAATACAATATTCATCAAAGTCAGTGACTGATTTATCAAAATAAAATAAACATAGTAAACAGTGTCTGCTTAAACTAATACCGGCCCAAACATTTACATGTTATCATGTTATTATTGACCCTTGGATCAATAACTGGTTGACCCTCCTTTTGCAGCAATAACTTCATCCAGACGTTTCCTGTAGTTGCAGATCATACGTGCACAATGATCAGGATGAATCCTGGACTGAACTGTCTCAGTTCAGTGAGATTCCTGCATGTCTGTGTGAATAACTTTCTTGTGGTCATGCAGCATCTCAAAGGGGTTAGGTCAGGATTTTGACTTAGCCATTCCAGAACGTGTATTTTATTCTTCTGAAGCCATTCTGAAGTGGATTTTGCTTTTGTGCTTTGGTCATTGTCTTGTATAAGCTCCATCCTCTTTGTCTGCACTTTTACACTGTGCATTATTACTATTTTCAGTTTATGGTGAAGACTTCATAACGCTTATAAAGCGTTACTAACCAACACTGTGCTCGCCTGTCTTCCTCTGCGCCTGTTCCGCCTCTTTCTCTCTGCTGTTGGGGCTGTGGCTCCTCCTCTCTTCCTCCTCCTCCTCTACATCATCACCCCTTCACAGTCGGACCATTCTCTCTGCACTGGGTCATAATAAATGGCTCCATTATTCCAGCTCCAAATGAATTTACCCAACAACAATGCACGGTTTAACGATCTGCTGACAAGAACGAAATCAGCTGACGACCCGAACATTCTGAATGACCAGGTTATTCCATCAGTGGATTCCTTTTTTCCCTGGTGAAACGAGAATATTCCAGAGATGAGTCCAGATCTTTAACCAGATCTGCACTGGGAAAGGCTTTCACGAGATCTAACACTGGATCTTTGGACGAAGTTTATTGAATTAAACAGAGATTGACCTGGAATCAAAGCTAAAGGCGAAACAACCGGATATTAGAGCTTAGGAACTTTTGTTTTATCTGTGGCAACATATCTTTTTGGATCAGGCAGTGTAGCTTTACATGACAAGAACTGTTTTTGTAGCTTAATGAATGTCTAAAACCGTTCCTGCTGCAGCCCGGCAAAGCCTTTAGGCCTGGCTGTAATAGCACTCCATTCATATTTGTTTTTCTGACGGCCCACACTCTCCTGATCACCCAGCACGTTATTGGACTGACCTAAATCAGACAACAAGTTCAATGCATCACTAAAGCATCAGTGGAATGATCTGTAATGAAAGTGCAGAGTGCTGGAGTGTGAGAGCCGTCCAGTCAGTGAAGCAGCAGCTCGTCTGGGCCTGTTCCGTAATGTGTTTACAGAGATATTTGTGTCTCAGTAATGACAGTCAGGTGGAACGTCATTAAACCAGCTGGTCCTCACGGAGCGGCTGAACTCTAAATCACTCAACTGTTAGAGAGCCACTCAGTTATTGCTTTCCAAGTGTTTTTATCGGTGAAAATGTTTTATCTTATCTCTTCTCGAAATAGTCCAACATGGCACTGAGCATTTGGAGGTGAAAGACGAGGACCAACACTGACTAAATACAAAAGCTGGGCCTTGCATCACGACATCTTTAAGCATCACATAGAAATCTGATGCGAGTAACGGTTTAGTTATAATAATATTGGAGAATCTATCCAAGTTTGTATGCTTATATCTAAGGAGCTTAATAGCAGTTATTGTTGAACTATAATTGGAGCTCTATACAGTTAGTTTTGTTGACTATTATATTGGAGTCTGATCGCAGTTTTGTTGACTTTATATATATGAGTCTTATGCAGTTTTTTGACTTTATATGGATTTATCACAGTTTTGTTGACTTTAATAATTAGGAGATATAGATACAGTATTTGTATGATTTAATAATAATGAGTACATATACGTTTTCGGTTACGTTAATATGGAGTTTATTACTTTGTTGAATTGTATAATGGATACTAAATAAGCAGTTTTGGTTTGACTATATGTTGAGTCTTACATGCCCAGTTGTGACTGTATATTCAGGAGGTTCATACAGTAATTATGTTGACTGTATATATGGAGTTAATAAGTTTTGTTGACTTATATTGGAGTCATGCAGTCTTTGTGACTTTATTTGAGAGTTTCATACGTTCTGGTTGACTTTAATATCTGGAAGTTTTATACAACAGCTTAGTGACTTTAATATTGGAGTCTACTGGCAGTTTTTGTTGACTTATAAGTTGAGAGTCCTATGCAGATTATGTTGACTTTATATTGAGTCTATACAAGTTTTGTTGACATTACTAATGGAAGTCTAGACGTTTGTTGATTTATATTTAGAGTTATACAGTTTTGTTGACTTATATTGGATTTATACCCAGTTTGTTGACTGTATATTGGAAGTCTATCAGTTTTGTTGACTTTTAATTGGAGTCATACAAAGTTTTGTTGATTATATATAGGAGTCTAACAGTTATTGTCATGCGTTTATATATTGGGAGTTATGCAGTATTTGTTGACTTATATTGGAGTCTACTGCACGTTTTGTTACTTTCTATTGGAGTTATAACAGTTTTGGTTGACTTATATATGGCGTCTATCTAATGCAGTTTGTTGCTTTATATTTGGATATATGCAGTTTGTTTGACTTTATATATGAGTCATCAGTTTTGTTGACTTATATGGGTTTTAATACAGTTTTGTTGACTTATATGGAGTCTATGCAGTTTATTGTTGACTTTATATTGGAAGTTTATCGTTTTGTTGACTTGTATTAAGGAGTCTATGCAGTTTTGTTTGATTTATATTGGAGTCTAAATGCAGTTTTGTTGACTTTATTTTGAGTCTATGCAAGTTTTTTGTTACTTGTATATTAGGGTCTCATGCAGTTTATGTTGACTTTATATTGGGTTCATACCAGTTTTGTTGACTTTTATTGGAGTCTATGCAGTTTGTTGATTTATATTCGTCTATGCAGTTTTGTTGCAACTATTTATATGGAGTTCACAGTTTTGTTGACTTTATATTGGAGTTCATACAGTTCTTGTTGACTTATATGGAGATCTATGCAGTTTTGTTCTTTATATTGGGTTCATTACAGTTTGTTGACTTTATATAATTGGAGTCTATGCTTTTGTTGACTTTTATATTGGAGTTATTTAACAGTTGTTGACTTTTATTGAGTTTATAACAGTTTTGTTGACTCTTATATTGAGAGTTTATACAGTTTAGTGACTTTATATTGGAGTCTTGCAGTTTTTGTTGCTTTATATTGGAGTTAATACGTTTAGTTGCTTATATTGGATCTATGCAGTTTTGTTTGACTTTGTATTGGAGTTTTATACAGGTTTGTTTGACTTTATATTGGAGTATTATACGTTTTGTTGACTTTAATATTGGAGTTCTACAGATAATACCAGTTTTGACTTTTACATTAGAGTTTATGGCAGTTTGTTGACTTAATATTGGAGTCTATGCAGTTTTTGTTGACTTTATAATTGGAGTTTAATACACGTTTTTGACTTTATATTCGGAAGTCTATGCGTTTTGTTTGACTTTAATGGAGTTTATACAAGTTTTTGTGCTTTATATTGGAGTTTATACAGTTTTGTTGATATTATTCTGGAGTCTTGCAGTTTTGTTCGACTTATATTGGATCTAATGCATTTTGTTGACTTATATTGGTCTATGCAGTTTGTTGACTTATACTTGAGTTTATGCAGTTTCTGTTTGACTTTAATTGGAGTTCTGACGTTTGTGCTTTATGGAGTCTATGCAAGTTTTGTTGACTTATTGGCCAGTCTCTGCGCAGTTTTGTTGATTTTTAATAATTGAGTTCTACAGTTTTGTTGACTTTACTATTGGAGTCTATGCTTTTGTTGACTTTATAATGGAGTTTATACAGTTTTGTTGACTTTAATATTGCGATGTCTATGCAGTTTGTTGATTTATATTGGGAGTTTATACAGTTTTGTTGATTTATAATTGGAGTCTAGCAGTTTTGTTGACTTATATATTGGAGTTTCATACAGTTTTGTTATGAATTCTATTGGAGTCTATGCAGTTTGGGTTGATATATTGGAGTACTATGCAGTTTTGTGACTTTTAATATTGAGTCTATGCGTTTTTTGACTGTATATTGGAAGTTATCAAGTTTGCGTTGACTTTATTGGAGTTCATACAGTTTTGTTGACTTTATAATTGGAGTGCTATGGCATTAGTTTTGTTGACTTTATATTGGACTATGCAGTTTTGTTGACTTTTTATAATTGGAGTTCATACAGTTTTGTTGCTTAATATTTCGGAGTTCCATACAGTTTTGTTGACTTTCTATTGGAGTCTATGCAGTTTGTTGACTTTATATTGGAAGTTCTACAGTTTGTTTGACTTATATTGGAGTATATGAGTTTTGTTGACTTTATATTGAGTTAATACAGTTTTGTTGACTTTTATAGAGTTTATCAGTTTTTTGACTTTATATTGGAGTTCTACAGTTTTGTTGACTTTTATATTGAGACTATGCAGTTTGTTGCTTTATATTGGAGTACTAATGCGTTTTGTTGACTTTATTTGGAGTTCATACAGTTTTTCTGAATTTATATTGAGTCTATGCAGTTGTTGATTTATATTGGAGTTTTATAACAGTTTTGTTGATTTATATGGAGTTTTATAACAGTTTTGTTGACTTTATGGAGCTACAGTAAAAGTTTGTTGACTATATAGAGTTATGCAGTTTTGTGCTTTATATTTGGAGTCCTATGCGTTTTGTTGACTATATTGGAGTTTATAAACAGTTCTTGTTGACTTTATATATGGATAATCATTATATAGAATATAATGAGTTTATACAGTTTTGTTGACTTTATATTTGGAGTTTATACAGTTTTGTGACTTTAATATGGATCGTATGCAGTTTTGTTGACTTTCTATTGGAGTCTACAGTATACAGTTTGTTGACTTTTAATACTTGGAGTTTAATACGAGTTTTTGTTGGATTTATATTGAGTCTATGCGTTTTGTTTGCAACTTTATATTGGAGTTTATACGTTTGTTGACTTTATATTGGAGTTTATTATCGTTTTTGATTGATATGTTAATATTGGAGTCTACCAGTATACGTTTGTTGACTTTAATATTAGAGTTTATGCAGTTTTTGTTGACTTTATATTGGAGTTTATAATCAACAGTTGTTGGATTTATATTGAGTCTATGACTTTTGTTACTTAATATTGGAATTTATAACGTTTTGTTGATCTTTATATATGGAGTTATACAGTTTATGTTTGACTTTATATTGGATCTATGCTAGTTTTTGTTGACTTAATAATGGAGTCTACAGTATACAGTTTGTATGACTTTATAATTGGAGTTATGACAGTTTTGTTGACTTAATATTGGAGTCTATGCAGTTTTTGTTGACTTTAATATTGGAGTCTATGCCAGTTTGTTCTGATTTAATTAGAGTTTATGCAAGTTTTGTTGATTTAATTGAGTCTTACCAGTTCTGGGTTTGAATTTATATTGGGTTTATAGCATTTTGTTTGACTTTATTGGAGTTTATACAGTTGTTTGACTTTAATCTTGAGTCTATGTGCAGTTTAATTGTATGACTTTAATAATGAGTTTAAACATTTTGTTGATTTATATTGGAGTTTAATACAGTTTGTTGACTTTATTTGGAAGTTTAATACAGTTTGTTGACTTTATATTGGAGTCTACAGTATAACAGTTTGTTGACTTTATAATTTAGATTTTATGCAGTTTTGTTTTTGATTTATATTGGGTTATACAGTTTTGTTGACTTTATATTGGAGTCTATGCAGTTTTGTTTGACTTTATATTGGGGTTTATACAGTTTTGTTGACATTTATAAATTGGAGTCTATCAGTTTTGTTGGACTTTATATTTGAAGTCTCATAATAAAACAGTTTGTTGACTTTATATTAGGAGATTTATACAGTTTGTTTGACTTTATACTTGGATCATATGCAGTTTTGTTGACTTTGATATTGGAGTCTATGCAGTTTTTGTTGACTTTATATTAGAGTTTATGCAGTTTTGTTGACTTTATATTGGAGTCTATACAGGTTTTGTTGACTCTATATATTCGGAGTCTATGCAGTTTGGTTGACTTTAATATTAGGAGTTTTATACAAAAGACCGGCGACGGCTCGAGCATGTTGTGGGATACCCTCATGTGATCACAGTCTTCCTCTTGTGAATGACAACACATAGAAATAAACTCGTTTCCCGTTGGCAGAGCGGATATGACACCTGATAAACTACGCTTCATGTACGAGGAGGAGATCTTTATGCTGCGATTGGTCTGTCCCGGGTGTCCCTCAGCTTGGATGGTGTATGTATTATGTAAAGGCGCATGAGGGATCCAGTCTTCTCACGTCCATCACGGAGCAGAGCGCCGATCTGGGTCGTGGCGGTGAAAACGTGTTACAACCAACCGCATAAGGGAACGCAGATCTTGCCCTCGCATCCTCAACATACAAAAACAGCGTAATCTAAAGTTAAGGTTTATTGCTGTCTGAAAACAGCATGTGTTGAACCATCATTATACTTTTTATTTCGAATTTGATCTTTCTGATTTTAAAATTGTCAGACAAAAAATGTAACAAATTGGTTGTTTAAGATATAACCGTGATCAATAGTGAAGTCACAAAAAAGCCATGTCGGTCATTTTGTTATTACACACAAACACACTTCTATAGTATGTTGATTTTGATATTGTGGCTCTGAGTTTGATAATCCATTAAAATTAAACTACTGCAATTAAACATTAATGGGTTTTTCTAGAGACGATGCACTCTCAGCGTGTTAATGAAAGAAAATTATCATACAATATATACTTTGATATTTGAAACCTTCTGTCCTCGTCCATAGCAGGCTTTATAACAGAGTCACTTCAGGGAGCGAAGCAGAGGAGGAGAGAGGGATGTCTTTTTCCCCATAATCACGAATGTTAAAAAATAGATTTATGATGTTTTGTCTCAATTTACTTTTAATCTGGAAGTTACACTTAAGACCTGGTATGGGCTGTCTCAGATGTAATTAGCATTGTGAGATTTCTCCTGGTTTTCCTTTATGTCCCAATGAAGCATCTTGGTTTGTTCCAGGTGAGATCTGACGTCGAACCCCGTCGACATCCCGGACAGCACTCTCTGTTCCTAGCAATCACACGAAGGATACAGAATACTGACTTTTTACCTTTATTACACAATAACTCTGCAAATATTCTTGGATTATACATAGAATCCGTGTAAATGAATGCAAAATCTGCGAGACGTGAGACCGAGGTAAATTTCAATTCCAATGATTTCATTCTGAAAATACAAGTATGTCATGTTCTGCGTAAAATGGCCAAATTGCCAGTATTAACCAGCACTAAATTCTGAATAAAGTATTGTCGCGTTTGTCTGAACTGCGCCCTGTTAGTTCCTCTCGTTTTAGCGCTGCTGTCCTAACACGAAAAGGATATACCATATCTTGGATTACGAGTCATCTCATGTCACAGCCTTCTGCATACAACGTAGATACGAACCATGTAGTGAATGAATAAGCGTGGGAAAGACCAGGGAGCCACCCAGATATTTGAGTCACTTCCTGGATAATCTGAGCTTAAGAAAAATGAACATCGTAAGAAGAGTTTTTACTCTGACGAAGTTAAATTAAACTTTTTGTAAATCTCACATTGACCACGGCAAGGAAAAGTCGATGTTTTCAACCTGAGCGTCAACTATCATGGTTTATACTTTGTGAGTGAAAAGCAAACCGGAACTTTGGCTTTGTATCGTTTCAGTCTCAGTTTTCAGTTGTGCCCAGTACTCTGACGGTTGAGCTGTCCTACGAGCGTTGGTGCCCTGCCTGTTCTTGAGCTCTGCTCTTCAGCTTGGGTCCTGGTTGGGGGCGTTTCACTTTGTGTGCCGTGAACTCTTAAATAAGCAAGTAGAAGAACAAATCGAGAGACGTCTGCACTTTTAAGCCACGAAACACTGACTTCTCAGCTCTAAATGTAGTGACTGGATTATCAGGGAGAACCAACGTGTCGCGTTGGTTGATCTGACTTTGACGAGAAATATCTTTGTAACATGTTGGGATATACTACATATAAATGTATTGTAGCGATTTTCGAGCATTTAATGTATAAATAAAATAGTTCAGATCGATGAACTCTATAAGAGATTGAATCTTAACACAGACTTGAGTGCTTTGGTCTAAAAATCAGAATTATATATGTTTTCATTTCAGTGAATAAAAGTGAATGTGTCTTTGGGGGTTTCTGCTCGTTCCTTTGTGTTTTTTCTGATCTCCGATGAGCTCAACGACACAAAATTCACTTAAAAAATTTTAAAAATCTTAATTCAAAATTTAAGTCATTTATCTCATTTAACAGTACCTTCATCACCTCCTGTAAGTATGTGGTTTTCTACACAAGGTCTTGGCTTTAAATGAGGGAACTAGCAACTGGCATATAGGTTGAGACAAAAATGCAGAAAATCGAACAAATAGAATTAAAAAGTAACCACAGCACATCAATAGCACGCGACTAACAATAGCTGCGGCTGCTTCTGCTTTGAACCGCGACGCTAACGGTCCCCATTGCTGAGTACTCCTCCAACTAGTCTCCATTAGAAAGCTTGCACTTTAGACAATTAAAACAACTTCAGAGCTGGTGCCTAATTTTTAAAAACTTTCTACAGCTAGATATTCCTTCTATGATAAAACGGTGGAAGTACAATTAAAGAAACAAAATTTTGGGTATGCTTAAGAGGGCGGACTTTGATTAGACGCCTTAGCATGAGAGCTAATGGCTCGCTGTGCTAACGCTAAGTGCCCCGTGTTTACTAAGTAACCTTAATTAGTTTTATTGTATTTTTATGATATCTATTCATTTAATAAATCTGAACATGTGCATCATAAACATGCACAACCTATGTTTTGGAGGAGGACCTTACTTGATGTAAATTCAAAATGTTCACTCACTGATTACAACGGCTCCATGGAGCGCAGAAGGACCAAGGTTGGGGGGCGTTTAAAGCCTGAACTCTTCTCGTACTCAACAACCTGTAGTGCCCTATGCAGGACACAGCCCTGAATCGAGCTGTAGTTGCAGGGGTCTGTAGGACTACTATAAGTGGCGTGGTGGTAGCGGAGTGGAATGAAAACCGGTTTTTAAACTCAGTAGCGCCTGTGTGTGTCTTGTGATGATAAGCGTGAGAAGACAGAGAAGCCTACAGGTGTGGACTTGGGTCTTTTGGTTTGGGTCTTTGGAGATATTTAGATCTTTGGTCTTTAGATCTTTGACTCTGTTGGTCTTGGGTCTTTGATCTTTGAGTCTGTTGTCTTGGTCTTTAGATCTTTGGTTTTAGGTCTTTGGTCTTTAGATCTTTGGGTCTTTAGGTCTTTGGTCTTTAGATTTGGGTCTTTAGGTCTTTGGGTCTTATAGGTCTTTGGGTCTTTAGATCTTGGGTCTTTTGGGGTCTTTAGATCTTTTGTTGGTTGTTTTGGTCTTTAGATTTTAGATCTTTGTTTTTGGGTTCTGTTGGTCTTGGGTTTTAGATCTTGGGTCGTTGGTCTTTAATTTTGGTCTTTAGATCTTTGGGTCTTTGGGTCTGTTGGTCTTAAAAGATTTTGGGTCTTTAGTCTTTGGTCCTTTAGATCTTTGGGTCTTAAGGTCTTTGATATTTGGTTTTGGTCTTTATATCTTTGGGTCGTTTTGTCTTTGATCTTTATAATCTTTGGTCTTTGGAGTCTTTATATCTTTGGGTCTTTGGTCTTTAAGATCTTTGGGTCTTTAAGGTCCTTTGGTCTTTAGGTCTTTGTCCTTTAGATTCTTTGGGTCCTTTGGGTCTGTTGTCTTTGGTCCTTTAGGTCTTTGGGTCTTTAGATTTGGTCTGTTGGTCTTTGGGTACTTTGTCTTGGATTTGGTTTTAGATCGTTGGGGTCTATTGGATTTAGATCTTGGGTCTTAGATTTGGTCTTTGGGTCTTTATATCTTTGGGTCTTTAGATCGTTGGGTCTGTTGGTCTTTGGTCTTTGGGTCTTTAGGATCTTTGGGTCTTAGATCTTTGGGATCTGTTAGATCTATTTGGGTACTTTATTATCTTTGGTCTTGTCTTTTTATAATCTTAGATCCTTCTAGATCTTTTGGGTTTTATTCTTTGGGATAATTTGGGTCTTTGGGAATCTGTGGGTCTTTGGGTTGGGATTGTTGGTCTTTGGGTCTTATATCTTTGGGTACTTTAGATCTTTGGTACTGTTGGTCTTTGGTCTTTAGATCTTTGGGTCTTTGGGTCTTTGGGTCTGTTGGTCTTTGGGTCCTTAGTCTTTTGGTCTTAGATCTTTGGGTCTTTAGGTCTTGGTCTGTTGGTCTTGGTCTTATATTCTTTGGGTCTTTGGGTCTTTATATCTTTGGGTCTTTGGGTCTTTAGATCTTTGGGTCTTTGGACTCTGTTGGTTTGGTCTTTGGGTCTGTAATGGTACTTTGAGGTTTTATTATTTGGGGTCTTTAGATTTGGGTCCTTTGGTCTTTGTCTTTAGATGTTGGTTCTTGATTTTAAGAACTTCGGGTCGTTAGGTATTTTGGGTCTTAAGGCTTCTGGGGTTCTTTAGGATCTTTGGTTTTAAGTCTTTGGGTCTTTACATATTGGTATAGTCTGGTCTTCTGGGTCTAAATTTATGGGTTTAGGTCTTTGAGTCTTTACATCTTGGGTCCTGTTTAGTCTTCTTGGGATCTTTTAAATTTTGGGTCTTTAGATCTTGTAATTTTGGTAGTTGGTCCTGATTGGTCTTTGCGGTCTTTATAATTTGATATTTAGAATCTTTGGTCTTTATAATTTTCTGGATCTTTTGGGTCTTTAATATTCAGATGGTCTTTGGGTCCCTGAGATGGTCTTATGGGTCCCTGAGATGGGCTTTTGGGTCCCTGGATGGTCTTTGGTCCTGAATTGGTCTTTGGGTCCTGAGATGGTCTTTGGGTCTCTATATATTTTGGTTCTTGTGTCCTTTGGGTCTTTAGATTCGTTGAGGCTCTTGGAATCTAAATTAGATAATTATGGGTCTTTAGATCTTGGGTCCCTTTAGGTTTTGGGATCTGTTAGGTCTTATGAGGTTTTGGCTCTTGGTCTGTGGTGGTCTTTGGGTCTTAGAATCGTTGGGTCTTGGGTCTTTAGATTTTGGGTTGTTGGTTCCTTTGGGTCTTTAGATCGTTGGGTCTTTGGATCTTTAGATCTTGGGTCTTTAGATCTTTGGGTCTTTAGATCTTTGGGTCTTAGGTTTTGGGTTTTAGATCTTTGGGTCTTTAGGTCTTTGGGTCTTTAGGTCTTTGGGTTTTTACATCTTTGGGTCTGTTGGTCTTTGGTCTTTAAATCTTTGGGTCTGTTTCGTCTTGCGCGTCTGTTGGTATTGGGGTTGTGATGTGTCACGTGCTGAATGCGCGTACATACACGACAAACCTTGTTTTGCTTCCTTATTCCTCCCTCTGCAGTTCGAGACAAACGGAAGAGCCTTTACATTCAACAAGTGGTGAGATCATTAGATTCTAGATTAGATAAACGTGAGTGAGATCATAAGTAGATTTAGTTTTAGATAACGTGAGTGAGATCATTAGAATTTAGATTATAGAATCAACCGAGAGTGAGATCATATAAGATTTTAAGATAACGTGAGTGAGATGTGACATCGATCAAACGCCTCAAACATTTTCCATTCTTCCTTGTTTCGCGCGACAGGAACGACCCGCATGAAGATTAACAGCTACGTCGCTCCAAAATTTTCCTGGACGACACCACACGTTGAGCGCCGCACCTCAAAGTACACGTAAATGGTAGGACCCGGGCATATGTACTGTTTTTGGAGTTAACAGGCTTTTTCTCCAAGTTTGTCTTGGCCATATACTACCGACACACATCAAGACAGGTGAGGGCATTTACATATGGTGAAGCGTAAAGATGGTGAAGAATTCGTTTGATCTGTGTATAGTGCTGGCACGGATCCAGAAACGGAAGCGATCTGCTGGATAATTTTGATGAAAGCTTCACCTCTCACAGTGAGAATCGTGTAATACGACCTGACTCCACTCGTCAAACGCTTCTACATCTCCATAAAGAAAGGAGATAGGGCTGAAACGACTCAAAAGATCTGAGTTCAACACCTGTTTTGTTTTGATCTTTTTCTGGTTTAAAACACAGACACAAAAAGGCAAATTGACTGACCATGAAGCACTAGCCAACATGTAACTCCAGCTCACAGCATATGTTGTGGTCTTTTTCCGCAGAACACGAGGTTCCTGTGGACTAACGATAAGCAGGACACAGGTAGCAGAAGGCGAGATCTACGATTTCGTGCGGCTGATTCAGCGCGCTAGCTGAGGCCGAGTGCGCAATCGTGCACACTGGCAGAGCAATATGAATGTTTCCATTTAAAGAGCGTCCTTTACTCGTCTGCAACGTGCATCTGGTTCAGAATCGTAAGCTCCGAACCAAAAGCAAGGAGCGTGGGTTGGTTCGTATTGTGGGGAATTTTGAGAAAGAAGAAAAAAACTGAGAGAAAGCTTTTTTGTTTAATAAAAGGTAAATAATAACTTAAAAATCAAATTTCCCTAAACATGAACAATTTTTGGTAACATAAGACCCTATGTCGCACCCGGATTAGAATGACTCAGGTAAATATTTATAGAAAGTCCTCGCAAGTTTCTGTGAATCTGCCATGTCAGGAGTAAAAATTCACCCGATTTTTACCTTTTTAAAGGTAATTCTGCAACTCTCAGACTCAGGATTCTAGAGTCGCAGAGACTCATATGTCGAGTTTGGAAAGCTTGCTTTACAGCAGTGATAATAGAAGTAATACATGGGAACTTCGATTTTAACACATTTATGTCCCTGTTTAGATATAGTGGTATATAATTCCAGTCAAATATTACTGAACACGCACTTAACGTGGTGGAGGTTTTGACCTGAATGATGCTGGAAGCTTGTTTCGGGGCTTCGTGCCCTGGTAGGGTCTCCATGGCAAACAGGTCCTAGGTGACGGGTCAGACAAAGAGCGGTTCAGAAGCCCTTATGAGAGACCAACAGGCCCGGTTAGAACCATGAGGCCGTCCTTCTGTGGACCCACACCTGCAGGAGGAGCCATAGGGGCTGGTGCAGCTCCAACAGCTGCCCCCACGACCCGGCAACGGACAAGTGGAAGAAAATGGATGGATGATGGATGGATATACTATGACAAAAATTTAAGTTTTTATCAATTTAACCCCTAAACCCCCCCTGCTTCACCGAGTCAATTTTCTCTGGTTCAGCTTTACCCAAATCTAAAAGCTTCTCGACTGGAGCTATAGGCCAGTGTAACGCCTCAAAACTGATCTAAACGTCGCATTTTCTCGCTTTTTCAGGGCATTTTTGTTGCATTTTTGTTGCATTTTGTTGCAGTTTTCATCATTTAAGTCTCGTTTTGTCGCTATTTAGATGCTTGTTTTCAAGAAGCTTTAGATTTGGGTTAAGTCAAACTGGAGAACATGTGTTCAGTTCAGGTGGGGGTTAAGAGGTTAATTCCAGGTGAAAGTGTATAGACCTCGCCTGCAGTGTCTCCCCTTAATCCGTGCTCTCTCGCTTTAAACATTGCCCCTCCTGCTCTCTGGTCTTCTTCCAAAGTTCTCGCTCCTTTCATTCCCCGTGTTCCTCTGCGTAGGTTTACCTGGAGCGGCTGCTGACTACGCAGAGATCGACATCTGTCCGGGAAACTGGAAGGATCGTCCTGGGCGCCATCCTGCTGGCGTCCAAAGTGTGGACGACCAGGCGGTTTGGAATGTGGACTACTGCCAGATCCTGAAGGACATCACTGTGGAGGACATGTGAGACCAACCAGGACTTATTCCTTTATTAGGCAAATAAGAAACGGGACTTCATAGGCGTGTAACGACGGTCCGGTTCAGCCGTGTGGAGGCACAGTTTGGTATTTATCCGGTACAAAACAAACAGAAAACAAACAAAATGTAATGAATTAAAATGTTGGTCATTTACGAAGCGTTACTCAAGTAGCATCTTCTGCCTTGTCCTTCAAGTGAAATGTAAACACTTCCTTCATTCTGTTTTGATCCATTTTGAGTTATTTCATGATCCTTTGATCATTGTGACTGACCTGATGTCACATTTGGTTGAAAATAAGTTTTTGCTGTTTTTCAAATGTTATTTCAGTTTTATAGAAGGCTCAGACTTTAGCTCCGTTTGTCATGGATTTTCACCATTTCAAAGTCACTTCGCATTCGCAGCACAGTCAGGCCCCTTTAGCAACACCAACATGGCTCAGCCTCTGTCAAACAGAGTACGAGGCTGAACTAAGAAACAGGAGGTGTGTCGTTGGACAAAATGATGGGAGTCACAAAACAGAAGCATAAGAACCGTCCCGTGTTTTTAAAGTCTGCACGGAGGGTTTGCAGATACCGCTGAGGCAGGACTCCTCACGGTCTCTCTGCCAGTTTAAATGCAGCAACTTCAAGGTAAGACACAGGATGTGTTTGCAAAGTGGATGAAATAATATCTTAAGTGCATCACTTCCTTTCCCTTTGACTCGCAAAGAGAAGCACAGAGGTGCTTTCTGTGCGGTGGTAGAAGTTAACGAAGATGCGAATTGCAACTGAAGTTGAATAAATAACGATGCACCCATGAGTGTCACCATTTACGCTGAGCTTAGTTTAGTTTAGTTTATTAGTTTGTTTGAGCAGTAAAAGGAGTGGGCTGAAGTAAGAGCTTATAAGCCCCACCCCCCAAAATCAATACAACATTTACAATATAGCATCTACATAAACACATTACATGACAGAACTATAATAATAACTTTATCCTATTGCAATTACATTATCAATCATACAATCAGCAGCATCATAGTTTGATTTTCATCAATGTCAAAGGAGAACCAGTTACACTTCAAAGCGGCTTTTTAACACAGACCAATTACAAAGCATTGTTGAAATGTTCATATAGAAACAGAAACAAAGCACAACGACAACCACGATCTCGTATCATGTACGATGTTTAGTACAAAGCAAGTAACAAAAGGCAACCCATATATTTCAGCATGTTACCAATGCCAAACCTTAATATAATATATTTCAGCATGTTACCAATGCAACCCTTTTTATCTTTCATAAAGTCTGGACACAGACAGGTGCCTGCTCAGCCTCTGTCCGCTCTGCTGTAGAGTCGTGTTGTGTGAAAAACCCTGAGGCCTTGGTAATTTAGTGCAATGTACAGGATAGAGTTGAGCAACATAAGTGTTGGTGCGGCTCTCCGACTCAAATCAGGCTTCTTATGTGGCCCCTTGTGAAAATGAATTGCCCACGCCTGCTCTAGGGTCAGCCTCGCCGGCCAGGCACAAGATGGCCACCACGAGACTCATGTCTAAGCTAGAGTTTATTAAATATCTTTGGCTGATAAATAATGCACTATGGAACACTGTGTGAAACTGGTCAAACATTGGCCTCACTGCACATAAACTTGGAATACTAAAAACATTTCCATTTGTACTGAAATGCTCACAGCTTGACCGAACCGAACACGCTGAGCTGAAACATTTGAATGTAAACATTTTGTAAGAGGCTGTTTTATTTTGAAGGAACGAGCTGGAGCGGCACTTCCTGGAGCTGCTGCAGTTCAACATAAACGTCCCGTCGAGCGTTTACGCCAAATATTACTTCGACCTGCGCTCTCTGTCCGAGACCAACAACCTGAGTTACCCGCTGGAGCCGCTGAGCCGAGACAAGGCGCATAAACTGGAGGTAAACGAGACCCGACTCTCCGATCTGCACCAGAGTCGTTTACAGTCTCCCTTTTGCTTTCCAGCATCGCTCGACTCTGCGACGACAAATACAGAGAGGCCAGACGAGCCGCGAGGAAACGCTCCGCCAGCGTCGACAACCTCTGTGGGATTAAATGGGCCCCAGCGATTCTCTCCTAACGAGTACTGCAATTACTACTACTACTACTACTACTACTACTACTATACTAATCGCAGAAATCGATTAGTAGTGCTACTGCTACTGCTGCAGCTCCTCCCAAAACCCGAGAGCCAACACCAAACTTTACCTGGAATCTCCCGCCTTTAACCAAACGGCTCCTCCAACTGCACCACTATGGAATCTACTTTTTACAAGAACTACTTTACTACAAGCACTACTTCTACTGCAGTACTTCCCCCGCTGCTACTGCCATACTGACCGCGAGCGAAAGGATGGACTGACCGCGGAACAAAAGCTCCTCCGAGCGACTTCAGAGGCCGAGGAGCGGCTCTTATCGTGTTCATTTGAGGAATAAAAGTCTCTGTTGTTACAAGTAAAGCACAGAATAGTTTATACTTAATAATAATAATAATAATAATAATAATGGGATCATGTGTTTGATGCACTTATGTCGCTCTGGACGTTACACATGCGCAGTAAGATGTAGAGGTCGACCGATATGTGTTTTTCTAAGGCCGATGCCGGTATGCTAGTGCTCGGTTAGCGCTCGTGCTTCACAGCTAGAAGGTCCGGGTTCGATTCCCACCTGGACGGGGCCTTTCTGTGTGGAGTTTGCATGTTCTCCTTGTGCCTGCGTAGGTTTCCTCCGGGTACTCCAGTTTCCCCTACCATTAAAAACATGTACAATAGGCCAGGATGAATGAGGGTGTGGCGTGTTTATTAACATGTACTGTCCCTGCCAAATATAAAACAATAAACAAACAAACATGCACGGCCGATATTTTTCGACCGATATTTAATTTAATTTTATTACTTTAGGTGATTCAGTCATAGTTTCTGTCCCAGCTTTTGATTGGCTGCCGTTAGCATTAGCATACTGTTGCTAGCTGTGGCATTTTTCATGGCATTAAAAATACATTTGCGGAGGTTAAAACTATTTCTGCGATTAGATTCTCCGGGTTCTGAGCTTCAAAAGGACCTGCAGCATGTCGTCCATATTAACTAAGGTTTAGTGAAACTTGTATTTAACAAACTCGCGATGTTTCTCTGTTCCCCTGAGGCCGAGGAAGTGTGGGAGGACTCGTTTAAAGCACTGACTTCTGGGATGTCTGTATATAACCTTCGATCCCGGAGATATCGGCGCTAGATCGGCCAATAGTCGATATTGTAAAATTCCCAAATATCAGATATCGGTCGACCTCTAGTAGGTTCTCAAAATCAACAACATGAAGCATCTGCACCAGAAATGGAGTCCGTTCAGAGGTGGAACACTTAGGACTAGCAAACTTAGCGTTCCATAAGTAAAATGAAGAATGTTTTAGACAAATGAACCTGTGTCGTCTCCCTGTGCGCAACACCAGACCCACAGATACACGGCCCCATGCTGAAGGAAAGGAGACGATGCTGAGAAATCTCCAACACGCCCTGGGAAGAAGCTCAAAGACTCTTCCACAAGAGCAGCACAACTACCATCGCTTTGAAGGTTTGACTGAAGGCCAGACCAACCACAGACGTTTAACCCTCATATAACCCTGATTATTTCAAAATATTCAAACAACGTTCCTCTGCCGCTCTAAACTGAACTCGTTGCCTCGGTGACGTCTGTCTGGAAGTATTGAGTCTTAAAAACAGAAACTTTTCTCGCTCAAAGGACTGCCGTGAGCTGCCGTAGAGTTTTCAGTGCCTAACCGTCTGAACCTACAGGAGCCTGCGGAACAAAACCAGACTGTAGCTCTTTCTTACCACGGCATTATTATTATTATTATTATTATTATCATTATTATTATTATTATTATTATGGACGATCGAGCTGTGAAGTGTTTTCTACGTGTCCTGATCCACGAACCGCACAAAGACGATTGTTATTTATTATTTCTTTGACCTTTTCAGTCGTTTGTCCCGTTTCCAGTGTTTTCTGTGGAGTCGTCCGTTTATATGTAAGTCATATGTGTATGTCTGTTTATGATGGCGCTGCGACAGAGCCACACCCACAGGAGCAAAGGGTCTGGGGGATTTTCAGACGTGTTGTGTTTCAGAGATTTGAAGTATAGCTTTTCTGTGCACATTTTGAGATCAGCGCTTGGAGAAAACTGAAACGAGAATCCCATGTCTTTGTTGGGCTTTACAGAACAACTTTCTGCGGCCACATTGCCAGATTTAAACATTAGGACTAAATAAGTGTTTCTAAAATGGAGGTTATTTTCAGATTCTGTAAAAATGTTCCAAAGTCATTTAAAATATTTCACAAAAAGTATGTTTTTTGTGACACAGTGTTGACTAGTGGAAAGAAATGGGTTTAGGCTCTTTATCTTATGCCTTATTATAAAGCACTGGTTCCCAAAGCATTGCCCGCGGCCCCCTGTAGGGCCTGAGAGGCACTGCAGGGGCTCCTAAAGGCCAGCGCTCAGCAGAACGCACACGCGTCGCTGCGTTACTGCGTTACATCATGTGACGCTCGTCCATGTGCCGTGTCAAAGCACACTGGATGCTCCAGGTCAAAGCGCTTTAAACACGTGATTTATCCGTCATGAATAAAGTAAGACACGTATGTCGCTGTTGCAGAGAGAGAACAAACGTAGCTCGTTTTTGCAGGTTACGAGCGGCACGGTGGCTCAGCGGTTAGAGCTTCACAGATAGAAGGTCCCGGGTTCGATTCCCACCTGGACGGGGCCTTTCTGTGTGGAGTTTGCATGTTCTCCTTGTGTCTGTGTAGGTTTCCTCCGGGTACTCCAGTTTCCCCTACCACTAAAACATGTACAATAGGCCAGGATGAATGAGAGTGTGTTTGAGAGTGTGCACCGGGACGACAGACGCAAATGAGCCCAAGGCTTAGATCTACAGACCAAATAAACCAATAAATAAATAAATAAACAGCGAGTTGGCGACAGACAGGAGTCTGACTGTTGCAGGATGATTTCTCTGTCTCCGCTGCTCCTCTCGTCCGTCTAAACAAAGCTCATAGCGCCCCCTGTCTGTCACAGGCCAGAGGCGTCAGTGTCACTGCAGACGTAAAAGCCTGTGTTTTCCTCCGCGGCTGAATTCAGCAGATCTGAGTCGTGCTGCAGGGCCGAGCGTCGCCGCAGCCTCGGTGTTTGTTCTCTCAGAGAAAATGATGACGTTAAAGCACAAAACAAGTAAACTCAAAAGTTTTATTTGAAAGGAAATATACCTGTATGTCAACATTGACCACTGTAGAGGCGGTTTAGGAAAACCTGACTTTTTAGAGTGTTTGACCATGTTACAGTGTTGTGTTGGAGTAAGTGGGATCTTCCCTTTGAACAGAGTTATAAAGTGCTTCATAAAACGATTACCTGTGAAAGGAGACGTACTAAACATACATTAAATATATATATTACCTCTGAACTCTCTGGCTCCTGTGGGTGAGACTCGTGTCCTGGTCCGTAGCCGACCCTCAGGTTCTGTCTCAAACTGTTAGACTGTGTTCAGGTCAAATGTCCCGCTGAAACCTTGTATTAGTAATAAACCTCCTCTGAGCACTTTGTTACGCCGTCTTTTCTTCTCTGTGTGATGCTTATAGTTCTAGTTCCCTGTAAGGCGGCACAATAATATATCACAACTCAAGTCTTCATCAGACTGAGATCAACACATGTTCTGCAAACTCAGCCAAAAACAACGGACAGAGCTTAACAATGTGTAAAAGTTCAGATTTAGTTAAACATTTCATCATTTAGTTAAATTTTACCCGTGTTTTGATCCTGACTTTGTGTTTTTTGAGGACTTTGAGGAAACGTGTGATTTGTGTTTAAATAGAATAGAACATATCACTAACACGCTAGTCAACAATATCTTGGTCGGCGGCTTAAGCAACAAAAACCAAAACATGACCAAAAAAAGCGTTAAAAAATTGTTACTAAAACACAAAATGAAAATTGGCAAAAAGTGTCATTAAATTAAGAGGTTTGAGGGCCATTACAAACTGGTGTGAGGGCCACATTCCGCCCCTGGGCCGCTCTTTGGACACTCTGGCTTTAGGAGGTGAACTCCAGATAATGCTGTATCGCCTTACCACTGTGGTCTATAGATAGACTTTACTTGAGGAGCAGGCCTCCACACAGCGCCCTCTGCTGGATGAAGACTGCTCTCCCTTTGACACAATGGCCCAGAGAATGAGCAGATTGTTTTATAAAGAAAGATTTCTGAACTCCTGTGATTATCAAACCGGCTCCAGGGCCAGAGACGCTGAACATGTGAAAGATCTGAGGTTGAAACCGGAGACGTGAGTGTTTTCCAGCCCGGGCCGCGTAAGAAAAGGCGTCCGGACCTTGCAATCCCAGCTATGCTTTGTGAGTCCTTGGTAAGAATAGCCCGCGGAGCAGACGTGACTGAGGCAGGACAGAGGTGACCCCAGCGCCTTAAAGAGAACAGACCTCAGACCCGGCCCAGACGAGGACTCGACCAGGGCTGCACACAGACGCAGGATTTAGAGGAACCTGGAGAAGAAAGATGATCCGAGCCAAGGATTTAGTGCTGATCACAATGAGCCACAGTGTCTCCTTCACAGGTGAGAACACATGTCTTAACCTCTTAACCTCCACTTGAGCCGAGCACATTGTCTCCAGTTTGGACAGTGTAATGCCTCATTTGAAAGCTAAGGCCTACAAAACTGAGCGGAACTTTGTTGTCGTGTTGTCGCCGCGCTTTTGTCACATTTTTGAACTGTTTTTGATGCTTTTTTGTTGAGTTTTCTTCATGTTTTGTTCATGTTTTTGTCATGTTTTCGTTGCTCTTTGTTGCTTCATCGTTGCTTTCTTTCATCCTCGTTTTCGTTGCCATTTTGACGCTTTTTTGAAAGAAGCTTTTAGATTTGGGTAAAGTCAAACTGGAGAAAATGTGCCCGGTTGAGGCGGGGTTAAGAGGTTAAGTTAAAATAATAATCAAACCACTGTGACCCAAAGCCTGAAGTTGCTCCTGCTGTTACTTTGTCGCGCGAACGTTTTCCAAACACTTTCCTCTGGTCCAATGAGAATGAAGGTGCAACGGCAAAATGGGTTTTATTTATTTGTGTAATCCAGGGGTGCCCAAAGAAAGTGACCTACTTTTTCTCCACATATGGTTAATTCCAACTCTCTTCCCATTCATTCCCAATGGTAAATAAGGATGCAGTACATTGTTTGGCCACCAGCGTCAAATTGGGGGCGCTGTTTCTCTCCTTTCGCAAAGTTAAGGAAACACTGTTGTGGTTCTTGGTGTTTATCACAGAGCGCTGTAGCATCAACTTTCACAGTTTTCCAACTTTATTGCAAAGGTTGTTCACATCAACAGAGGTAGATGTTAAAATGGACTTATAAAATAATGTATGCTGAACTGACACTTCCAAAATGATCTAATATGGCATTTTCTTTGAGTTAACAAATGAATGAGGTAAAGTCACTGTAGATACAGGTGGTGTTGTTGTTTACATTTTGCACTATATTGATGCAATTGTTGAATTTGTTCGACTAAAACTAAGCTTTGCCATAGTTAACATTTGTATCATTGTAGCATTTATTTGCATAGATATCAAATGCAAACGTATGGCGAAAAATAAAATAAATTAACTGTTGTAATTATTTGCAGTTATGTGTGTTTCACGCTTGACATCGCCGTGTTTGGCCCACGACCCACAGGCACTTTTCATTTTGGCCCTCAGAGACTAAACGTTTGGGCCCCCCTGGTCTAATCGGAAAGTTTGCATATTAATGAGCATGAGCGCTTTACCCGCACTTTAACCGAGTACATTATCTCCAGTTCAGCTTTATCTATTGGTTTATTTGGTCGGGACAGTGCAACACACATGGGACTCATACATGTAAACACACCATGCCAGGATCGTAGCCATGGGCTCATTTCCACTCATCCTGGCCTATTGTACATGTTTTTAGTGGTAGGGGAAACCTACACAGACACAGGGTGAACATGCAAACTCCACAGAGAGGCCCGTCCAGGTGGGAATCGAACCCGGGACCTTCTAGCTGTGAAGCACGAGCTCTAATTGCTGTGCCGCCGTGTCGCTTCATCATCGCTATGGAGACATTCCCCAAAAATACTGATTATCAATCCCAATTTTACATCAATGAAGTGAGACTTTGTGGAAGAAAAGTTGAGAATATAGTTTTAGCTTTGAGTGAGATGTATCCTTCATGTCTGTGTGGTTTTGACAGTCCTCCTCCTCCTCCCCCTCCCCGTCCTCCTCCTCCTCCTCTTCCTCAGGGAAGACGTGGCTGCTGCTGATGCTGGGTTCCGCTCGCTCCTCGTGCTCCTGGCCGGTTTCTCTCTGTCGGTGACGAGCAGGAGCGTTTCGTCTGTAACACCATCCAGCCCGGCTGCTCCAACCTCTGCTTCAACGTGTTCTGCCCCGTCTCCATCCTGCGCCTGTGGCTGTTCCACCTGGCACTGCTGCTGCTGCCGCACCTCCTCTTCACCTCCTACGTGTCCACAGAGTCCTGTCCGGGGCCCCCCTGGAGCCCCCCCACAGCGACAGGAGCTCCCCACTCACATTGCAAAAGGTCATTATTGTCTTTACATTGGAGTCTGTGGAACAAGCAGAACATCTCTTTGACCTTCAGGCGAGACTCTGCAGGAGAAAACGTCAGGGAGGAAGTGAATCCAACATGGCCCCTGGTCTTTCCAACGATTATTCACTCACAAATACTGACATGTTTGGTGTCCACCTGCAGCGTCTCACCTTAAGATTAGTTAATTCATTGATTTACTCTAAGTAAGATGATGGCAGATATTTGTCAAAACGACTCATGGTCAAATATTAAAGCAGTGCTAAGTAACTCATGCCCCTAGAGGCCGTAAGCGCCACTGCAGGTGTCGTAGCATGTTGTGTTTTTTACTCATTAATTGTCCGTGAGAGTAAATACTACGCTGACAGAAAAGACAAAGGGACAGAGGGATATTGTTCATCCAGTTACAAAACTTGGCTGTAAATACTGTTTAAGTGGAGCTAGCCCGCAGTTAGCTTTGCCCGTTAGCCTGTTAGCTTCTTCTTCGTGATTCCATTAGTGTGTATTGGTGACTCCGACCCGGTGGCAGGCAAGTTGCAATTGTGGTTTTCTGTCCAGAGACACCAGGGGAGATGAAAGACCCTCCAATCATCCCATTAACACTTGTATTACCCCCAGAGGGACTACGGAAAGGAAACAAGTTAATTAGTTCTGCTTTAAAGGGCCTTTACCTGACTTGTTTTCTCATCGTGGAATACAATTTTCATTTATTTTTATTTTATTTTATGTTATTAGTTTATTTGAACAGGGACAATACACATTAATTAACATCAGTGTAAATGTGCCAGTTTTAGCTCCAAGCTAATTTCCAACTGTAGTCCTTGGGCAAGATGTAGATTGCCAACAATAACAACAACAATCATTATTAACCCATAAAATGATAAAACAACTCATTAGTTTGATCTCACACACAACCTATGTTAACATTCGGCACAAATGCTACAACATAGACGATTACACACAGGCAGAATTACAACGGCAGCACAAAAGCAACAACAATAAAATACATTAAAAGTGACACAAGTTTGATTCTCAAGTAACCGGTAATTTATCTTATTTTGAAAGGCCTTAATGTATGAACATGGCGTATGTGAGAGGGGACAGAGGTTATATGAGGTGGCGGATCAATAAACGACATCTGTATAAAAATACTCTTGTTTTGCAGTGCGGCGTCCCGGAGCCATCCTCTCCTCGTTTCCACGGCGCCTACATCTCCGTGGTTCTCCTGCGGATGCTCTTGGAGGCGGCGTTCGGGCGGGGCAGTTCTTCCTGTTCGGATTGTCGTTTCCCAAGAGCTTCCTGTGCTACGAAGCGCCGTGCACGTCCGGGATCGAGTGCTACGTGTCGCGGCCCACGGAGAAGTCTCTGATGCTGAACTTCATGCTGGCCTTCGCCGCCGCGTCCGTCCTGCTGAGCCTGGCGGACCTCGTCAGCTCCGTGAAGGCGCTGCTGCGACGGCGGAGGAAGCGTTTCCTGGAGGAGGCGAGCAAAGGCGAGCGCAGCAGCGTCTTCACGAGCAGCGAGGACTCGGAGCATCTGCTGACGAAGAGGAGCAGCCCGAGCGCTAACGCCGCGCACGCTAATGCCGCGCACGCTAACGGAGAGCCGCATTTCGCCGCCGAAAACTGTGAGGCCAAAGCGGAGCAGCCGCGCCCGGCCACGCCCTCTCACTTCCTGCAGCAGAACCAGCTGAAACCGCCACTGCAGCCGCGGCCCAGGCGAGGACGGGCCTGGGTCTGACGCCACATCAGGACCACAGACGGGCCTGGGTCTGACGCCAGACCAGGATCACAGACGGGCCTGGGTCTGAACTTGACTTTACTCAGGATTCATGTTGAGAACTTCTTACTTTACTCCACTACGTTTCTATCAAGGCTCCAAAGTAAAACATTGTATTTGATACATTTGAAAAGCCTTACAATAAACATTCTAGAGCAGCAGGGGGCGCTGTGTGTTACTGTCAACACCACTGACTCACGACAAAGGAGAAGGTTTAGTCCCCGTCGTGTTGCCGTACATTCAGGTAGAGTTTTTTTTTTTTTTTAAGCTGCAAAGTGTCATTTAAACTGATTTGTACTTTCTACTTTGAATACTGAAGTATTTTCTTCTGAGTTTTTGAGTTTTTCATCTGCTGCTGATGCTTATTTGGACATTACCTCTGTTGGACACTACGTTTACTTAGACATTGCATTGTTTACTTAGTTTCTTTGGTTTGTGAGGAAACTCCTGCTGTGATTCTGAGCTTTACAGAACAAATGATTGGATTCTGTACTTTCTCTTCAGTAATGATTTGACGGAGCAGTTTTGACTTTTATTGCAGTAAATTTGACAGTGTCTGTACTTTAACTCCTGTGAAGGAAAAGTTCCTCTCAAAGTACGACTGTGTGGAGTCTTACAGTGATGTCACTTCACGACATACAGTTCCTCACATTATTATAAAGTCTGTCACATTTTCAGAGGAGCTACTTCCTTAGCATTCTCAGCTTTTAGAAGAGAAGATTTCCTTTTTCTGTGAACTGCATTTGTAGTTTAGGTTTCGGCCTTAACAAAAGCAGATGTTCACCCTCACTAAACCTCTGGTGGAGTCGATCGCGTGGCCGCCATATCGGTGGAAAAGCACAATATAAATGTTGCTGCAGGTTAACAGATATAACGTGTTCATGATTTGTTCTTTTCATCCATTTTCGTAATTTGTCTCTATCTACAAACTGGTTTAGACACTGACTTATTCATTTCTGAGCCTCATCTTTAACGTCAGAATAAAGACATTGTTGTTGCACATTTGTAGCAATTAAATAAATAAAGTTATATCATTCGTTTCTCTTCCACATGTGCTTAATCTGCTAGTAAAGCAATAACAAAGGAGATGCTGTTTGTTGTGAAATGGTTGTGGCGTTTGCTTTGAGTCAGAGTGTGGTCCTTTGGCCTGTGGCGTTCCCGCTGCAGGTCGAGTAAAGGACATGTTTGCCGTCACGTTTCTGCAGTGCTCAGCTGTTGTCTGACCTCTGACCTCTGACCGCTCCTGTCGCCGCCAAACTTCTCCTAACTGTTCAGACCAGAGGTTCCACTTAAATTGGACTCATTTAGGCTCATATTATCAATAATGAACCTCGAGCATAGAAAGAGCTCTACACAAGGCTTTAATACGAGTGACGGCGTCTAAAAACACTCAGCTGTTTATGATGAAAGGACCAGGACGTGAGAAAGACGTGAAACATCAGCTCCAGATCCAGACAGCTGTGGAGACGATGGAGAGGAGCAGGTGTCCTCAGGTATGTGTCCTCAGTGTCCTCAGGTAGTGTCCTCAGGTATGTGTCCTCAGGTATGTGTCCTCAGTGTCCTCAGGTATGTGTCTATGACAGGTTTCAGTTATTTGAGATATTATAACTTTTAGTTATTATGACTTACATAGTCTGTGATATTACCCATCAAACAGCAGAGTTTTCGTAAAAGTGGTCCTTGTCCAATCAAAGCTCATAGCAACTGTTGCTCCCGGACATTCCCTCGAAGCTCCTGAAGCTGAATGTTCTATCCTCTTTCAGAGAAGTGTGCATTTTGACAACATATTTTAATTTAGTTTTAGTCTTTTGTCTAAAATGTCATTCAATTGTAGTCAAGGTTAAGTCGACTAAAATTGCATGTAAATTTAGTTGAATAAATCTAAGATTAATTTACTCAACTTTGCATTTAATAACCTTTAAGTTATTATTGTTATAATAACTTAAAGGTGCATTATGGAACTTTTGTGCAAAAAACTTTATATTTGAGCATAACTTACCTTTTGGTGACACAATGGCTGTATCAGTGATTAGCATGTCGCCTTTACTTTTCATCACGGTGGCCTCTACAACACTCCAGGATCAGCTGTTTGTAGGTTTTCTGGTGAGAGGGTCCGTCAGTAGTATAAACCTACCAGAAACTCCATAAACAATAGATCCTGGAGCATCATAGAGGCCCCTGTGATGGAAAGTAAAGGCGCCATGCTGACCACCGGGTCACTAAAAGGTCAAATATGCACAAATATAAGGAGTCCAGGGTCAGACGAGGAGCTCTTTATGAAACGAGACTTTTACATTTTCTTTTTTCACTTGAGATAATAATCTGAATTAAGAAATACTTGTTCTATTGGCAAATAAGAGGTTGATCTAAATTAAACCAAAACTCAGACTTTAGATATAACCTCTTTATTCAAGGAGATTCATTTCATTTCTTCCTCTTAAGCACATTAAGCACATTTCCTCCACTTCCACTTTACCCAAATCTAAAAGCTTCTCGGAAAAAAAGCGTCAATATAGCAACGAAAGGCCACAAAAAGTGACAAAAAACACAACAAATGAAGCGTCAAAGAAGCAATAAAAGAGCAACAAAAACAGGCCAGAAAAGCAACAATGACACAACAAAAAAGTGACAAAACTGTGGTAAACACGACAAAAAAAGCAACGAAAAAAACGATGAAAAAGCCACAATAATACAACACCAAAACTTCCAAAGTGTAGAGACACTGCAACTAAAAAGTTAGGATCAGTTTTGTTGGCCTTAGAATTACTCTGTTGCTCTTCAGTCGAGAATCTTTTAGATTTGGGTAAAGCTGAACTGGAGAAAATGTGCTTGGTTAAAGCAGTACTAAGTAACTTGTTTACCTTAATAAATCCTTTCCGTAGTCCCTCTGGGGTAATACAAGTGTTAATGGGATGATTGGAGGGTCTTTCATCTCCCCCTGGTGTCTCTGGCCAGAAAACCATGCTTGCAACTTGACTGCCACCGGGGCGGAGCAACCAATACACACTAATGGAATCACGGAGAAGAAGCTAACAGGCTAACGGGCAAAGCTAACTGCGGGCTAGCGCCACTTAAACAGTATTTACAGCCAAGTTTGAGTGAAAAAAAATATTCCCATTGTATAACTGGATGTACAACATCCCTCTCTCCCTTCACCTTTTCTGTCAGCGTAGTATTTACTCTCCAAGACATTTAATAAGTTAAATAATCGTAACTTGCTAAGACACCTGCAGTTGCGCTTATGGCCTCTAGGGGCAAGAGTTACTTAGTACTGCTTTAAGGCGACGGCTCAGAGGTTCCTAAGATGATTCTTCTCTGACTGATGTGCCGCTCCAAGGAGAGCTCAATGTGTCATTACACGTTCAGCCCATAGATGGCAGCAGAGGAAAAGTTACCGTCCCCCAAGTCTCCTCTGCTCCTCATTTTCTTTGTACTTTCCTCCATTTAAACTGGTTTTCATGCGATGTGAGGCCTGTGAGATCATTTCAAACACTTCATTTAAATAAGTTTATGTTTAGGCTTAACTGTGTGAATAAACAAGTTTGACAGTGAAATAGTTTTTCATCTTTCAACGTCTGCAGGGAAAAGGAAACAGAAAAAGTGTGTGAGCCGCTAAAGTAAAGTGTGATTCATTTAGATTCATATTTTTAATCGCATCAAACATTATGTTGTTAATTAATCAGAATTAATCAGGGGAAAAAAAGTGTCCCGGCCCAAACAGAGAATAAAAACACTGGGATGTATCTGATTGTGACCTGTTGTAGAGCCGACTACCAGGGGCTTTTTTTAAACTCCTGATCACACTGAAATATCATGTTTACTCCAGATTAGTGATCATTTTCAGACATTTTCAAAAAAAAAAATTCCATGCACAATGAAGGCTTATTTTAAGAAGCAAAAATATCCATATTATCTAGATTAAACAGTGAGATATATGATTCTATTTAGGTGTAAAACAGTTTTGGGCCTTTTATCTGTTGTTATTTCAGCAGGAGATTCAGATACAGTTGTATTTTTGCTGTTTGTCTCCTGACCTGAAAGAAGCTGATTATTGTGTATTATTAACAAACATATGGGAAATGAGTCAAACTGCTGTGGGACTTTACCTCTACGTATGTCACTTCCTGTCAGTAACTTAAACCCATCTTAACATTTTCTCCAGTTCACCATTACCCAAACTGAAAAGCTTGTTGAAAGAAAGAGTCAAAGTACTGGTAAAAACAAGATGAAAACGCAACAAAAAAGTTACAAAAACACATTAAAAAATGATTAAAAAGGCAATGAAACACGTTACAAATAGGACAAAAAAGTGTCCCATAGGCTGTAAGTCTCCAGTCAACAAGCTTTTAGATTTGGGTAAAGTCAAACTCCGCTCGATCAAATAAAATAACTTTTCTGTCCAACATGTCTTCAATAATTTGCTGCTTCACTGAAATACAATGATAATTATGATTTATATTTTCAAAGCCCTCGACCAGCACATAATACCCTGGCTTTTTAACGCACCTTATAAATAACCAATCAAAACCACTGACAGAACAATCTTAACCAACATTATACAGTGGAAGCAGGTCTGATAGAAATGTCATTGTTATTATGGTGATGATAATATATGTATAATAAATATGTGCGTTAGTAATGTATGTGTGTGTGTATATATGTATACATATGTCTGTATGTGTATATATATATGTATCTCTAAAACACTATGACTATTTAAACAATAAGTAAATCAATAGAATGGTGACCCGAATGGTAATATAAGCAATGATAAAAAATAAAGAGAAAATTATAAAACTAAGTAAATACACTCAGAAATCACAAACTTTTCTATTTTCACTCTATGTTTTTCATACCTGTAAGTCTCATCAGATTATTACTTTTTTGACATGTAAAAACTTCAAATTATCAATGCTGCTAATCAATAATTGTATTTTGAATATGGGGTAGATACTTATAAGCTTTCTTGCTTCGGCCTACTCCTATTGAGTTATTAGCATTTTTATTTTTTTCTTGGTTTTGTGTGATAATGTAAATGTACTGATGTAAATATTGTAAATAATAGCTCAAATAAATCAATCAATGAATCAAAAGCAAATGCCCTTTAAGCACGTGGACATGAAGAGGCTCCAAACACAAAACTCACACAGTAATAAAAAGAAAGAGCTTGTTTGTTAAAATTCATAAAAGTTGTTTTTATTCTCAAAATAGAAATCTTCTATCAAAGTCTGAACTTTACATATTCACAATCAGTTTATGCACAAATATAAACAGCCGCTATTTACACGAACACTCGGTATAAATACACGTTTACGCACGACACGGAGGAGGCTCAGAGCGGGACTTCACAGAGGCTTTACACGGAGCAGGACTAAACCAGGACTAAACCAGGACTAAACCAGGGCTAAACCAGAGCTAAACCAGGACTAAACCAGAGCTAAACCAGGTCTAAACCAGAGCTAAACCAGAGCTAAACCAGGTCTAAACCAGAGCTAAACCAGGTCTAAACCAGAGCTAAACCAGAGCTAAACCAGAGCTAAACCAGGTCTAAACCAGAGCTAAACCAGGTCTAAACCAGGTCTAAACCAGAGCTAAACCAGAGCTAAACCAGGGCTAAACCAGGACTAAACCAGGACTAAACCAGAGCTAAACAGAGCTAAAGACTAAACCAAAAAAGGCTAAACCAGAGCTAAACCAGGGCTACAGCTAAACCAGAGCTAAACCAGGTCTAAACCAGAGCTAAACCAGGTCTAAACCAGAGCTAAACCAGGTCGGCTAAACCAGCTAAACCAGGTCTAAACCAGAGCTAAACCAGAGCTAAACCAGGTCTAAACCAGAGCTAGCTAAACCAGGACTAAACCAGGTCTAAACCAGAGCTAAACCAGAGCTAAACCAGGTCTAAACCAGGTCTAAACCAGAGCTAAACCAGAGCTAAACCAGGCTAAACCAGGCTAAACCAGGCTAAACCAGAGCTAAACCAGGCTAAACCAGAGCTAAACCAGGTCTAAACCAGAGCTAAACCAGGCTAAACCAGAGCTAAACCAGGTCTAAACCAGAGCTAAACCAGAGCTAAACCAGAGCTAAACCAGAGCTAAACCAGGTCTAAACCAGAGCTAAACCAGGCTAAACCAGGTCTAAACCAGAGCTAAACCAGAGCTAAACCAGGGCTAAACCAGGCTAAACCAGGTCTAAACCAGAGCTAAACCAGAGCTAAACCAGAGCTAAACCAGAGCTAAACCAGGCTAAACCAGAGCTAAACTAAACCAGACCCAGAGCTAAACCAGGTCTAAACCAGAGCTAAACCAGAGCTAAACCAGGTCTAAACCAGAGCTAAACCAGAGCTAAACCAGGTCTAAACCAGAGCTAAACCAGAGCTAAACCAGGTCTAAACCAGAGCTAAACCAGGTCTAAACCAGAGCTAAACCAGGTCTAAACCAGAGCTAAACCAGGTCTAAACCAGAGCTAAACCAGAGCTAAACCAGGCTAAACCAGGTCTAAACCAGAGCTAAACCAGACTAAACCAGAGCTAAACCAGGACTAAACCAGAGCTAAACCAGGCTAAACCAGAGCTAAACCAGGTCTAAACCAGGCTAAACCAGAGCTAAACCAGAGCTAAACAGGCTAAACCAGGGCTAAACCAAGCAAGGCTAAACCAGGCTAAACCAGCTAAACCAGAGCTAAACCAGGACTAAACCAGAGCTAAACAGGTCTAAACCAGAGCTAAACCAGGACTAAACCAGAGCTAAACCACAGACTAAACCAGGGCTAAACAGCTAAACCAGAGCTAAACCAGGCTAACAGGACTAAACCAAAAAGAAACAAAACCAGAGCTACGCTAACCAGGGTCCTAAACCAGAAACCGCTAAACCAGCCGACTAAACCAGGCTCTAACAACCAGCCGGCTAGTCTCCGGGCTGTTGTTGAGCTGTTGCTCCTCATTATTCCAAAGCGAAGCCATTACTCGCTCATTACGGCGCTAATTACTACACGCTATGGGACAATGCGCTAACGACCCCCCGCCTCCCTCCCCCCGCGTGTCCCCCCTCCGCGCGCGCTCCTCACCGCGGCCCGGGACAGACGCCGTGCCCCACATCAGCACAATGCACTCATGTGGGGCAGAGCGGGACTCGGAGCGTGAGAGCGCAAACAGACGCGCCGAGGCAAACTGTCAGAAACGCCTTTTACGCACGGCTTTCCACGCGAGCCAAAGCGGAGCCAGAGTTTCAGGAGAGAAACGTGTGAGGTATTAACTTGTATCATTAGCTTGTTTAGTGAAATGTGTGGAAACAATAAGCGAGATTTAAGGTTGTTCAATGCTGCCAAGGGATTTGTAGAAAAACGTGTATTCTTGCATAAAATGTAGAAGAATGTCCGAACTTTCAGGGTTTTTACGCACGAAATAAATAATGGCACCTTGTGAATCCAACCGATTTAAGGCACAAAATTGATCATTGACCCTGTTTAGCTTTTTGTGAGGCGCACTGAGCAGAGTCACTGAGCAGAGTCACTGATAAAGTCTGTTAAAGTGATAGTCTGTAAGTTTGCAAAGTGATGAGAGACATGAGTGAAATCTGAAAGTAAACAATCAAATCCCTTCTTTAACCAGAAAGCCCTTCTTAGTTTGCAAAATGAGGAGAGCAGGAACAGGATTTTAAAAGTAAAAGATCAAGCTCCTCCCCCTCCCTCCTGATTGGACCTGACAGGCTGGTTCACAGGAGAAGCTCGTCTCATTGGTCAATGCGGGAGGAGACTAGACTCTGATATATATATTATTATTACTTTACATCAAAATGCAAGACTAGGTGGTTGATTTTGCACATGTTATAATATTTGTAAAACATTTAGACTTCCAGACTATCACTTTAAGTCACTGATAAAGTCCGGTAAGTCACTGATCTGAGAAAGTCCGGTAAGTTCCGGTGGAGGCCCTGTTTCCGGCGTCATGTCGACACCATGTAAATAAATAAGGTCCAGTGGGATGAAAGTCTGGGTCACACCCGGGACAGGGGCATCTGTTTGGGGTACGACACGGAGCTGGCGGTGCCCGACCTCCACGTGAGGCCCGTGCTGACGTCGCTGTAGGTGGAGCTGCTCGTGGCCTTGCTGCCCCAACAGCAGCGCGTACAGAAAGTCCTCCATGAGTCCAGGGTCTTCCCGGACCAGACCCAGGCGCCCGAGCTGATGCCGCCAGGAGGCCCATGAAGTACTTGAGCATGAACACGGCGTAGTCCGGCCTGGCGCGCCCCGCGTCCTGGGGGCACGTGCAGGTGTGGGACAGTTCCCACGCGCTCCTGTTGTGCTGCTCGTAGAAGTGACACGCCACGATGACGGTGGCGGGAACCGTGTAGAGCACCGTGAAGACGCCGATGCGCAGCATGAGCCGCTCCAGTTTGTCTGTTTTGGTCCCGCCCTGTTTGATGACGCTCCTGATGCGGAACAGCGACACGAAGCCCGCGAGCACGAACACGCTCCCGAGGCACAGGTAGAGCACGAGCGGCGCCAGCACGAAGCCGCGCAGGTTTTCCAGACTCTGGTTTCCCACCGAGCAGATTCCCGCCACCGAGTCTCCGTCCACGGCGCTGAGCGCGAGCACCGCGATGGACTTGACACTGGGCACGAGCCACGCGGCCAGGTGGAAGTACTGCGCGTGTGCGGCGATGGCCTCGTTACTCCACTTCAGCGCTGCGGAAAGGAACCACGTGAGCGACAGGATGACCCACCAGATGGAGCTGGCCATCCCGAAGAAGTACACGAGCAGAAAGACCAGCGTGCACAGGGCGGGGCCTGTGGACTCGTACCGCACGTGCTCTGCGTCACACGCCACCGCCTCGTGCCCCGCCGCCAGGCGCACCAGGTATCCCAGCGACACGCACAGGTAACACGCGGACATGAAGACGATGGGCCGCTCCGGGTACTGGAACCGCTCCATGTCGATGAGGAACGTGAGTACCGTCACGAGCGTGCAGCGCAGCACAGCGCCGACCACAGGCCGATCCAGAACGACGTGAAGGCGCGCTCCTCCTGGCTCAGGTACGGGCTGTGACACGGGAGCGCGCAGCGCGGCACCTGGCCCGTGTGCACGCGGTGCAGCAGAGGGTGGTCCGCGCGCAGAGGGACCAGGGGCTCGCGGCAGAAACAGCCGGGCTCACATCCGGGTTTGTGCTTGCTGGGCACTCGGCTGTAGGGCTTCTTCTTGGGCGTGTGGGGCTTGAGCGCGCGGTGGGTGGGTTTGAGCACGAGCGGCGGGGGCGCGGTGGTGCTCGCGCTGCGGTTGTAGTCCATGCACAGCGCGTCCGCGTCGCCCTGCTCCGGGAGCAGCTCGCAGCGCATGCGGTCCGGCCACGGGAATCCGTACTGACGCATGAGCGGCGCGCAGCCCGCACGCGCGCGCTCGCACACGCCGCGGCACGGCGGCAGCGGCTTCTTGTAGTCCTCCAGGCAGATGGGGGTGTACATGCTGCACAGGAAGAAGCGCAGGTCCGCGGAACAGCGGATCTCCACCAGCGGCCAGAACTGGTGCACCTCCAGCCCCGCCTCGTCCTGGGAGTCGTGTCTGAACTGGTTGGGCATGTACGTGAAGTTATAGCCGATGCCCTTACACAGCGGCACCGTGATCTCCTGGCACTGGAGCTCTTTGGCCGCCCAGCACCGCGTCCCGTGCAGCAGCAGCGCGAAGAACACGAGCCGCGCCGGGACGCTCCTCTCCATCCTCCCTCCGCGCGCACTGTCCAAAAGTCCCAAAGAGTTCACAACAAACAGGTCCCAAACTGCCCCACGGCGCAGGGACGGTCTCCTCCAAAACAAGTCCCACACAAGTCCCTCCGCGCAGACACGATCCCCGCCTCTGCGCTCCTCTCTGCTCCTCTCTGCTCCCCCTCTGACTCTGACTCTCACTCTGACTGTGACTGTAGCCGTGTGTCTGAATGAACCCGGGGGCGGTGGTTTTATACCGCCTCCTCGGACACTCCTCCCCGGGCTGCGCGCTGCTGGAGGCGGGCTACAGGTCCAGACTCTCCGCTGCCTCCGGAGGTGTCAGACCCCGCGCTCAAACGCACTAATGAGGCGCGGGACAATGGAGACATCACGGAGGAACGTCTTATTAACGCGGACACGAGCACACAGCGTGAGCCTCGAGAAGGGTCGGTCTGGATGTTGACTTCATCCAACTTTACGCACAGAATCCGTGATCTCCGCGGGAGTTCATATTTCTAATGAAGTAAAGCAGCAGTTTGTGCGCAAGAGCCGCTGGGGATAAACTTTATGTAAATCATGTCAAGAAAAACCTGAGGAAGCGCATTTGGGTTAACACTAATTAGCAGCAGCTTAACAGAATACACAAAAGCAGTTCACCGCTGTGGTAATGGGCCAAAGGAAACACATCTCTATCATTAAAGGCAGGATTAGTGATGAGACAATGTAAGTGAAGTCAGGTCTTTCTTTAAGCTTAAACAAACAGAAATAACCTTGTGTCAATTCATGTTTTCATTAAAAAAAAATCATAACATCATAAAATAGATTGGCCGATATTGTTTTTTAAGCTTCAAATAAACTTCTCCTCCAGCCTCTATATTTTAAGTTATGAAACTTATAGAGATATTTGTTTTTAACCTTGTTAAGGTTCCTTTGGCCCAGACACTGTAAACTTTCATTACATATGAGCGAAGGATATATGTATATTTATATATGTATGCATTGTTTTGTCTTAGCAAGGGCTGTAAAAAGTATATAACACAACTATATAACACTCTGTAAACTGTGAGAGGATATGGGACAGAGCTCTGAAAGTGTTGCCTCTTTGAATTTGTGAACTTCTGGTTGTTGCTGTTGTAATAAATGGCTCTGGACATGATTAGACTCTCCTCTCCAGGAGTTTGGTATATGTTTCAACTTCCATCAATAGTAAGATGTTGAAAAGTGTCTTAAAGTGCATATGACAGATTTTAATGCTCTTGAAAATATGACTTATTTTTCAGTGAAGCAGCAATTTTAATGAAGAAAAGTTATTTTATTTGAATGTTTAAGCTGCTGACAGGAAGTGACATAAAAGAAGGAAACATTCCATAGCAGTTTGACTCATTCATTTCCCATTGACTTAACATGGTTGCACGGCAACAGTTTAAAATTGTTTACCTTCTTCGATGTCACTTCCTGTCGGTGTCCAATAAGGAAGTGAAAACATAAACATCACAAAAATGGTCAAACTAAAGAAAACTGGAATAATCTTTAGCAAAACCTTAAATATAATCGTGTTAACTGTGTTTTAGCAAAAACTGCACTTTAAATAAGACATGATTGCACTGGAGGAGTTTAAGTATCCCGGGGTCTTGTTGTCAGTGAGGGACGGATGGAGCGTGAGATCGATAGACGGATCGTGCGGCGTCAGCAGTGATGCGGTCGATGTATCGGACTGTTGTGGTGAAGAGGGAGCTGAGTCGGGGGCAAAGCTCTCGATTTACCGATCGATCTATGTCGCTGCTCCTTCACATCGAAAGGAGCAGCTGAGGTGGCTCGATGCCTCCTGGTCACGTCCCTCAGGAGGTGTTCCAGGTCCCATTGGGAGGAGGCTCTGCGACCCGGCCCCGGATCAAACGCAAGAAAATGGATGGACTGAAGATTACACTGGAGCCTCAGGAGAGTTCTCCAACAGAAATCTGACTTTTCTCTCACAAAATTAATCTTCCAAAAGATGTGCTGGACTTATGGAAAATGGTCAAACGTCCATACATTATGTCTTTATTACATTTTGAATGAGTTCTTAAGGTGAGATGCTGCAGGTGAGAAAAAGAAATGCAGAATAATCAGTTTGAAACATTTGCCACTGATATAAATATGAGGGCTTCATATAAAAATTACTGATATTTTCTACGACCAAATCTAAATAATGTAAAAAAAAAAACATGTTCAAGTTTACGGTTTCATGTTGCTACATTATGTGAAATTATATTTGTAAATTACATTTCTCCTCATTTTTTGGGTTCAAAGCTCAATAAATCCGTCAGGAATCAGATCTGTATAAATCTTCTGTGAAAAAGCTTCCACATGTAGTGGTCTGAGCCTGTAAAGTGTGGAGTCTTATAGAGCAACTAAAGAGTGGATGATGTTAAAGAGTGGATGATGTTAAAGAACAGGCCACCGTTTTACATACTGAGATATGTTCTTACCTGAGCTTAGACAAGTTCATCTGTACCTGTCTGGTCTTCACGTGTGCCTTCAGTCACGTAAACACAGCACAGACGCCGTTAGCATTTAGCCTATTCCTGGTATTATTACGCCTTACAATATAGTTCCCCTTTTTATCCGCTTAGAAAATCCACATTGTTTAATTGTGTGTAATTATACTTTATAGTGTAACACTTCACGTAACCATATTTAAATAGGGAAAACGTGGAAGAGTTTGGTAGCTTCTATCTTCACCTCGTTTGGAGCTATAGAGGAGAAGAGAGAGGCTAAATGCTAACGCCGTCTGTGCTGTGTTTACGTGACTGAAGGCACACGTGGAGACCAGACAGATACAGATGAACTCGTCTAAGCTCAGGTAAGAACATATCTCAGTATGGAAAACGGTGGCCTATTCCTTTAAAGAGTGGATGATGTTAAAGAGTGGATGATGTTATAGAGTGGATGATGTTGTGTTAATTTGAGGCAAACGTGCGTCTGATTCGGGGCAGATCTGGCACCAACTGTCGCCTTCTGTCGCCGGGTCCCGCTCGGACAAACTGGGGCTAAAGTTACTGCACATTCCTGCGTTAATGGGATCACAGCATCTGTCCCCGAAACCGGAGCCACGTCCACATCTGCAGCGCTGAGATACCACACATTACTCTGACCCTCCCGCGGCACATAGTAGCTGCAGAACGAGAGGGAAACATGTGCTCTGTTTGTGGATGTAGCTGCAGTTTCCATTAAGAGTTTATACATATCTATAAACATAAACTAACTTCTGAAATCATTATGGAAACACAGCACAGTAAATATACAAATCAAAGAGTCAGAGCCACTGAGAAAACATTATAATGATTAAAACATCTCAACGTTATAGTTTTAACTCTGTCAGAGTAAAGAACAGACCAAACTGTCTCTTTACGATGTTTATTCTCTGACGTTTTGTCGCTTTGAGCCAGAGATTTATCCAGGAAGTGACTCCAGCATTTTGCAACAGTTTTGGAAAAGTTTGAAAAATCAGTTTTCTCCAAATTAGGTTTTCATTCCACTCTTCAAGCAGTGCTAAGTAACTCTTGCCCCTAGAGGCCATAAACGCCACTGCAGGTGTCGTAGCATGTTGTGTTTTTTTACTCATTAATTGTCCGTGAGAGTAAATACTACGCTGACAGAAAAGACAAAGGGACAGAGGGATATTGTTCATCCAATTACACAATGGAGATCATTTTTTTCACTCAAACTTGGCTGTAAATACTGTTTAAGTGGCGCTAGCCCGCAGTTAGCCTGTTAGCTGCTTCTTCGTGGTTCCATTAGTGTGTATTGGTGACTCCGACCCGGAATAGGGAAGTTGCAATTGTGGTTTTCTGACCAGAGACACCAGGGGGCGATGAAAGACCCCCCAATCATCCCATTAACACTTGTATTACCCCCAGAGCTGTGTCCGTGTAAGTGAAGCCGTGTCCCAACTGAGAGAGTGCACTATGGGAGTGCCACAGGGATCTATCTTGGGGCCATTATTGTTTAGTTTATATATAAATGCCTTCCATCCGTGTGTGATGCTGTTGATGTCCAGATGCACAGTATGCTGACGACACTGTTATCTACACGGATGGGAAGGACCATGAACAAGTGGCAAACAAACTATCAAAGGTAATGGACAACATTCCTATATGGCTGAATGATTCCTGTCTAACACTGAATGTGAGTAAAACTGCGACAATGTTTTTCTCAACAAAACCAAACAAAAAACGTATCCATTAATTACAGTAAAAGGAGAAAAAATTGAAAATGTCAGTGAGTTCAGATTCCTTGGCATCATTTTAGATTGAGACTAAGCTTTTAGAAACACATCAAAAAGGTATTCATACAATAAAATATAATCTGTTTACATTTAAATCTATAAGAAAATCATTGACAATACAAGGAGCTAAAACCTACTTCAATGATATGACCTCACTTACTCTATGGTGTATCATGCTGGTCACAAGCCAACAAATCCACAATAAAACCTTTAGAATCTCTTTATAAGCAGCACTTAGGATTCTAGATAGGAGATCACGACAGGATCATCACTGTCAAATATTAACCAAATATATATTCTTTATTTATTTCAGACTCAAAAAGGTCCACAAGAAACATGTAAAAGAGACAGACAGACAAAGAAAACAGGGAATTACTTTGTCCATATAAGCAATTTCTCCAATGCCTCCAAAGCACCGAGCTGTACCTGATACTGCTCTGGTCAGGCCGTATAAAAACAATTATAATTTCATTTTGCGAGTCCATGAGTCTCATCATAAATGTATAAACAACATTTCTTATTCCAGCATTTAGTGTGGTCACATTATTCTGTACTAACAGCAGACTGACACTGGTCCAGCGAGGGACTTGCAAAAGAATCCTAAAGGCATCGTTGTGTGCTACTTGTAACTTGTGAAATATAAAATGCTCAATTTTGAATATATAGCTAAGTCAGCCAATCTAAAGCTACTATTCAAGATTGTTAATAATGTGGCGCCTCCACCACTAAAAAGGTTTGTCCAGTTAACATCGGGAACAACAAGGTCAACAGTCAATGACCAATGTACCAAAACCAAAAACAGCATTAGGACAATCGGCATTTTCTTTTAAACTATCTCAGAATGGAACAAACTTCCAACTGCACTAAAACTATGCAAAGACTTAAAATGATTTTGCCTGAGTGTGAAACAACATTTTCTGGGAACTCAAACATGTCAGCATTAAAGAAACTATTACATAGAAGGGTAGTGGTGGGTATAGACTATAGAGGAACAAGTTTTCCCTTTGATATTTTTTATAAAATGTAAATACTGTAAATATTGTGAACTGTATTGTTTTATGCTTTTGTAGTGTTTTGTAATTGTATGTCTCGGGGACTGCAGATGGAGCTAAAGTCTGGTACAAAGCATCTTTTCATTTGCTGATTAATGCTCCTGTACATGTCCCTGACAAATAAATATAAACTAAAACTAAAAAACTAAGAAGGACGGAAAGGAGGTAAACACGTTACTTAGTTCTGCTTTAACCTCCACCTGAACCAAGCGCATTTCTCCACTTTGCTCTTACCCAAAATCAAAGCTTCCTGAAAAGCATCAAATAGACGAAAGGATGAAAGCGCAACAAAAAAGACGAAAATAAGTTACAAAAACAACAAGTGTGACAAAAAAGTGACGACAACGTGGCAACAAGTAACAAATTAGCTCAGTTAAATTAGCTAACCCTAACCCTTAGCTTTCAAATGAGGGGTTACTCTGGCCTATAGGCTGTAAGCTTCAGTCGAGAATCTTTTAGATTTGGGTAAAGCTCGGTTAAAGTGGGGGTTCTTCACAGGCTCAGACTCAGCTACGTTTGGAAGGTTTTTACACTAAAGGACTTTTCAGGATCTAATTCCTTTCCTGATTTATTGAGCTTTAAACCCAAAAAACAGGGAGATTATTCTCACCTATAATCAACTTAATTAAAAACTAAACAAGATAATAACATCTTTAAACCTGGCTCTGTCCATTATTTACATTTCTGAAAGGTTTGACAATGCCGTATTTTATTTGAAAACATGAGAAATTTAGATGAGTAATCTATTTCAGATGGAAGTGTTTAAAGTGACACAGGAGGATCCTCTGTCTGTCTCTGACACATGTACGAAGCGTGGGCTGTGGCACCTCCGCTCATTAACTAAAGCAAACAGTGACTAACAGATCTCCCTCCTCTCTCCCTCCCTCTCTCTCCCTCTCTCTCTCCCTCTCCCTCTCTCCCTCCTCTCCCTCTCTCCCCCCTCTCTCTCTCTCTCTCTCCCTGTCCCTCTCTCTCTCCCTCTCTCTCTCTCTCTTCCTCCCCCTAACTGCTGCTCAGACTCTCTCTCCCTGTTGGTTGACTGGTTTATTCTGCTGTTGCCTTTATAATGGGAGCTTTATTTGAGATGAACAGACCGTCCTGTGTTAATCATAATCAAACATTTGGAAAGAAACGTCCAAACGTTTTCCTGATCATTGAGTAAAAAACTTGCCTCAAATGTTGGGGTGCGTGTGGTAAAAAATCCGAGGCGCTCTGATAAAGATAAAAGTCCTTTATTTAGAGGGACTCGCCAACGCGTTTCCACCACAGGCTGGTCGTCTTCAGAGCAATGAGAATAATAGAAACACAGGTTTTATAAATACCTACTTGGAGCATCATGTGATCAGTCACATGTGCTGACCACAAGAAAAAACAAAAAACAATATACATTACACACAGGAGATGTGGCACAAAACGGGCATATAAGTCAGACAGAAAACACCCACATGACAAATGATGGACCAAGTCACAGTATATAAAAGTCACAGTATATAAAAGTCACAGTGTATAAAAGTCACAGTGTTGCCAAAAGCTTTAGTGGAAATGTATTAAAACAGTTAAAGTTTCCTGATCATTATTTGGAAGTGACTGGATTTACAAACCTTCATCTGATGCTGAACTTATTCTAAAAAGTTAGAATAAGTGTGTTAAAAATCAGGAAAACCTTGAGGAAAAAAGTGGAAAAGTAGGAAAAATTCATCTAAAAATGGGAGGAAAAAATGTTAGATTTTGGAAAAATTTAAAAAAAATGAGGAATAAATGTAGATAAAAAATAAGGAAAAACTGTGTTAAAATTAGAAAAAAGAAAGTTGGGACAGTTTTGTTTCATGTGGACGGGTCCAGCCGTTACAGAGACATTAACCATAAACCAAGTCCGAAATACAGCGCTTTGACCGTTACCATAGTTACCACAAGCTGTAGCTGCACAAACTCATTTTAAACTATGGCTGTTTCCTGTGACGTCATCTATAAAACATTCAGAAATATCCGAGAACAGCTCAATGTCGACACCTCCACATTCACTCATTAAAGATGAAGGGCTTAAAATGTGAATTAAGATCATTTACTGCAACAAATAATCCTGATATAAGTCTGTCCTTTATTTGAATCAGAGGCAAATTCACAGATTTCAAGACAATGTGACAGAGTATTTCAGCTGATACTGCAGTAATAATGATTCAGTTTATGCAGCTTTATTTGTGTTTTCTGTTAAATAAGAGTTTGATCTGTCTTAAGTCCATTCAGGATTAAGTGAAGTTTAAATCCTGTATTTGCAGACACTGATTAGTTTGTTCTGACAGACTCGTCATGAGCCGCTAACGACGCAGATAAGGCTCAATCCGCTCGTCTATCAGCAGAGCAAACAGACGCCTGGCAGGGCAAACTCTGGGATTACAGAACCTTTACTACAAATACCAGAACATTTGTGATGAATCTACTTCAGCAGAGAGAACATTTGGAAAAGTCTCCTCACGTGGGCACTGGGAAAATGACCGTCTTAAATGAGATAAATGATTTATAATGTTCATGTTGAATTGAAGTCGATTTGAGCTGATCTAAGATTAAAATGCTAATGCCAATAGAGTGAGCATAAATCCCACTTCAAATCAGACAGATTCAATTCAACAAGTCACGTTTCAGCCCGAGGTCACAGACAAATAACCAAGTTACTTTTTCAAGAAGTAATCAGACATCTGTAACTGTGGCAACCCTGCTCCTGGTTTGGTTATGCGTCTTTAAGACTCTTTTCTTAACCTTTTCTTATTCATGAGTCGTATATTCCGTCACAGAAAGGTTTGAGCTTTATTATTTTCAGCTCCGTCAGACGCCAAAAACGTCCATCCATCCATCCATTTTCTTCCACTTGTCCGTTGCCGGGTCGTGGGGGCAGTTGGAGCTGCCCAGGTCACATAGCACCGGCCCCCATGGCTCCTTCTGCAGGTGGTGGGTCCACGGAAGGACGGCCTCACGGTTCAAACCGGGCCTGTTGGTCTCTCCTAGGGGGCTACGCTAAAAACGTATTCTAATTAATCCCTCAATATAATTCAAAGGTGTTTCTAAGATGTGATAAGTGCATGTGGAAACTTTAGTTTTGATGATTCAAAGTATCTCATTTCTCATCATGAAAAGCCTCAGAAAAGTCTGTTTCTGCAAAGAAGAATAGATTTGGATAAGGACCTAAGCTTTAAATCATATTGTATATTAGTTTAGTTTAGTTTAGTTTAGTTAGTTAGTTTAGTTATTGTTTGTTTGAGCAGTTAACCTGCTCAAAGGGAGTGGGCCGAAGCCAAAGGCTTATAAGCGCCCACCCCAAAATAAAACAATAACATTACATTTAACATTTGCAGGATAGCAAATCATAAACAAAGGAATATAGAGCAAAGTAACAACAAAGAAATAAAAGAAAGAAACAACAACAAAAGAATGTGCTACAACTCATATCTAAGAAATATAAACTCTTTGTAACTTTTAAAAATGTACCAGGTTATTGCAGAGTTTGATGTTTTGATCTAGATTATTCCATATTTCTACACCACGTCTGGTGGACAGAAGCTTTCATGGTTGTTCTGGAGTTTTGTTATCGAAGCTCATCTTATCTCTCAGGTTGTATTTGACTTCTCGTTTGCAGAACATATTTTGTAAACTTCAGGAAGTGACTTTTGTGAGGTTTTGAATATGATTTGAGCATCTTAAATTCAGTAAGGTCCTCACATTTCATTGTTTTGATTTAAAGAATAATGGATTAGTGTGATCACGGTATCCAGCTAAATGGATTATTCTTATTGCCTTTTTCTGAACTGCCTCATGGTGTCTGGGCCTTGCCTAAAGGTGCGTTCAGACCAAACGTGCGTCCACGCCCCGTCCGCCTCTAGTTGGACGCCAAACATGGCCGCTTGACACTCGTGAGAAACGTCTGTTTTCTGCGCGGGAAGTTTTGCAAGCGTCATAATTAGGAGGCGTGTCATACAACTCAGGCCGAGCGCAAACCGCCATGATCAACTTTCTCCTCCATGCTGCAGTAACAGGTGACCTCACTATTTGAGCTCAGTCCCTGTATTAAAGACTGCCTCTAAAAAGGTTTAATTGTTGTTCTGCTTAGGTTAGTTTTCTGCACGTAATATTGGGTTGCACCACTAGGGGTGCGCTAGCGTGTCATCAAAAGCAGCAGCATGGCTCAGATGTAGCTATTGCATCGGCTCTGCCACGGACTTTGTTTTGTGTGAACAATTGCTGTGTGCGTCCATAAACGTGAGTAACCTTGTGTGCATCATATTGTAGTAATGTTTTCTGCTTTAAGTCATAGTTTCTCCGTGTTTTGTGCAGTTTTAGTTGTGTCCAGTGTACTTTCTCTTTGCATGTTAAACCTACTAAGCGCCTCGTGGTTTCAATTAAGGCTCGTTAAATATATTCTAAACGTAGAGCACACTTAGTACTGCTATCCTTCAGTTTATATCATTTTCCTAATTACATCCTGGATATTAAAGTTGGGTGCATTATTTAGTTCTTAGTTTAACAGGTAAATTAAACTGTATGCAGGCATATAAGCCCCTATCGGCCATGTGGCAGGCTTGTGCCTTCAATGATTATTCAGGTAATTCTTGTCTGTATAGTGAACCCACTTGTAATATATTTGTATCCCTTTCTGTGTGTCTTGTAGGAAACCACACACACACACACAAACAAACGCATGCAAGATTGAAGTCCAAATTAAAGGCATCGTTCTAATCATCTGGCTGTGGACATTCACCTCTCTCTACTCACCTGAACATATATAAATTAAAGTCTTAACCCGACCCCTGTATTGATTGTGACCCAGCATACAAACCAGCATACAGTCCTTCCTACATTTTGGTCCTCCTTCGCCGGATATACGCAACCATTGCAGTCAATATGTTCAGGTCATATGAGCGAGAATCCAGAGAGGTGGACCGCCCACAGAGGAGCAGGAAGCCGCCATCATATCTACGGGACTACGAGGTCAGTTACCCTGAGAGGCACCACGTACCCTATGATGACCAGATCAGGCGTCTATCTTCTCCAGAGATTATCAGGTCCATTCATAACATGAGAGAGGAAAATCATAAGCTGTCTAGAGATGTCCAACGCCTTGTAGACATGATCCAAAGTGCTCCTGCAGCATCCTCACACCCCCTGTCACTGCCTGAGCGCCAGAGGGAAACATCTACACCAGCACCAACCAGTAAGCAGACGGCAGCAAGTGGTTCTGGGACCCACGTCCGCCTACTCTAAGTGCCCTACCGGTGATCAAAGAAGTTTCTCCTACTCGACCAGGCATCGGGAATGACGTAGTGGAGAACCTCAGAAGACGCTTGCAGGAGTCGGCATTAAAGGATGAAGAAGACGAACAAGATGATGACAAAGTGATTCCAGCACGTTCACCCACGCCAGAGCAGTCACATCACCATGGTGACAGAGGCTCCCCATTACCCATTAGAGAAAGCTACAAGTCCGGTGATAGCCCCCCTCGCCGTAAAACTGATTGGGCTGATGTCAAGCCACGGTACAAAGAGGAGGACTTCGATCGCTATGATGACCGCGCCTATCGCCGTGACGACAAGTACCGCACTTCTTCACCTCGCCCAAGTTACCCACAATACAGTCGTGAGTACAGTTATCCTGCTCCATCCTACCGGCCCAGTAGTCCCAGAGCTCGTCATGACAGCCGCTACTATGGGTATGAGAGGGGTTACTCACCAGGTTATCGAGACCGACCAGATGACTATTACAGCTCTGGATATGGACGTGAAAGAAGATCAAGAGACGGCAGATACTCACCTGATCCGCCACCTCGATCACCACGCCGCTCAGGGTCCTATCGCGGACCCAAGCCGACTATCCCAGACTTTAAGTCAGAGGATCCACGCGAGTTTGCAGACTGAAACTGGCCCTGGACAACTTACTCCCATATGATGCTTCGGAGCACTTTAAGTTTCAAATACTCACAGATCATCTCAAATGTGAGGAGGCACTACTTATCGCCGACTCCTACAGCCACAGTCCGTACCCATTCACGGATACCATGAGGGCACTCAACGAGATGTATGGCCAACCTCAGCAGCTAGCTCTGAAGAGGATTTCCAATCTGATGGATGGCCCAACATAAGGACTGGAGACATTAGAGCATTCAAGTCATTTGCTCTTCAAGTTCGTGCACTAGTTGGGATGTTACACCAGCTAGGAATGGAAGGTTACTCGGAGCTGAGATGCGGCTCACATGTCTCTCGCCTCTTAGCTAAGTTGCCACACGACCTAAGAGCCAACTTCCACCGGTATGTGAATCCCATCAACATCCTATTCCCACACTTCTTGACCTGGCTGATTGGCTTGAATATGAGGTGAGAGTTCAAGTCAGCGGTGACCAGCACAGCAGTTACCCTCCCAGAGAGAGACAAGTGCACCTAAGAGTCGACGTCCCGACTACAAGTCACAGAAGTCCACCACCATTCTCCTAGGCAGTGAGTCTGTAGAGTCAAAGGAGAAAACAGCTAGTGCGCCAGTTCCTGCCAAAGAGGGAACAAATGAAAAGCCCAAGAAATACTGTCCGTTCTGCGATTCAGTGCAACACTATATGAATCAGTGCAGCAACTTCAAACTCATGTCAGCGGATCAGAAGACACAGTGGATTAAAACACATAACAGATGCTGGAGATGTGGACGTGAGCACCAGGCAGCTAAATGCAATCTTAAAGCTAAGTGCAAACAGTGTGAGAGGAAGCACCTGGACGTCCTCCATGAGGTGAACACCAGCCAAAGCGCCACAGCAACTGTTAACACCAAAGTACCAGAAGCAAGCACCTGTCTGTGAACTCAGTGTCAGAGACCCTGTACCTTGATCGTCCAGCCAGTAGCCGCCAAGTTTTACTCAAGTTGAGTCGAGTTGTCCTCCATAGTGGCAACAAGGTACTTGAGACCTACGCATATTGGATGACGGGTCGGAGCGCACAATACTACTGAATGATGCTGCTGTCAGCTTGGCCTTCATGGGAAACCTGAGGACCTCACACTCCGCACAGTCCGGCAGGAAGTCTGCACCATCCACGGAGGCACTGTGTCCTTCTCTGTAGCCCTGCTTCAGAACCAGGGAAGGTTTTCAAGATCGACAAAGCCTTTACGGCCAGAGAATTAAACCTCGCTTGCCACACCTATGCAGTCCAAGCTCTGCAGGAGAAGTACCGCCACCTGAGAGACATTCCATTGTCGACTATCAAGGATGCCCAGCCACTACTGCTGATTGGGTCAGATTATCCGCATTTGATAACACCAGTGGAACCAGTACGTCTCGGCCCCCCCGGTGGACCCGCAGCAGTACACACCAGACTTGGATGGACTTTGCAAGGCCCCACAAGTCTTTTATACCACCAACTGTCCCCACAGCAATGCCTCTTCACCAAGTGCAGCCCTCCCGAATCTGAGCTCCTCACTAACGTCGAGAAACTTTGGCAGCTGGATATCTTGCCATACAGAAGTGAGAGGTTAATCACTAGGTCGAGGCAAGATGCAGAGGCAGTCCGTATGCTGGAGGAGAAGACCATACGAGTCCTGGTGGCCGATGTGAACAGGTATGCCACTCCATTACTTTGGAAGCAGAATCTCCCCCCACTCCAAGCATCCAAGGTAGCAGTTATGCCTCAGTTGCGTGGCACAGAGAGACGGCTTGTGAGAGACCCGGAGAAAGCTGCCATTTACTCTAAGGAGATTCACAAGCTCATTGACGCTGGCTACATCAAAGCTATCACCCCTGCCAAGGCTGAAGAGAGCAACTATTCGTGGTTATCCCCCACCACATTGTGCAGCACAATCAGAAATTCCGGATAGTTTTCAACTGCTCCTTCACGCTTGATGGACAGAGCCTGAATGACAACCTCCTTCTGGACCTACACTCGGAGCCAGCCTCCTGGGAGTCCTGCTCAGGTTCAGAGAACACCAGTGGCCATCAGCAGTGATGTGAAAGGAATGTTTCACCAGGTGCGCCTGCTTGAGGAGGACAAACCATTCCTTCGTTTCCTGTGGCGAGATGTCAAAGTGGACCAGGATCCGACAATCTTTGAGTGGCAAGTTCTCCCTTTTGGTACAACATGCAGCCCATGTTGTGCCACCTTCGCCCTGCAGACTCATGTTCAGAGACACACTGAACCAGAAGAGGATGCTCGCATGTCAGTAGAGCGCTGCTTCTACGTCGATAACTGTTTGCAGAGCCTTCAGTCAGAAGCACAGGCCAAACGGCTGGTGGATCGACTGCACACTCTACTGATGGAAGGTGGCTTTGAGCTTAGGGAATGGGCCAGCAATGTTCCTGCAGTCATCCAGCATCTGCCAAAGGAATCCAGGTCAGAGAACAGCACACTCTGGTTCACAAAGCAGACAGAAGACCCCCAAGAACGCACTCTTGGTCTCCTGTGGCAGTGCAAGTCAGACACCCTGCGGTACAAGCAGCACACAAATGAGTCCCCTGAACTAACTATGCGTAACATTTACCGCCTTCTTGCCCAACAGTACGATCCTCTGGGATACATTGTTCCTTACACAACCAGAGCGAAGATCATTGTGCAGCGTCTGTGGGACAAGAAGAGAGGATGGGACGACCCTAATCTCCCTGAAGAGCTTGTCCAGGCTTGGAGGCTGTGGGAAGAGGAGCTTCCACTGTTGCCACAAGTTACGTTACCCAGATGCTACACTGACCGTCACATGGACTGTAGTAACAGTAGCCGGACCATACATGTCTTCACTGACGCATCTGAACGTGCGTATGGCTCCGTGGCATACCTGTGCACAGACAATGGGGAAGGACGAGTTCAAGTGGCATTCCTAGCTGCAAGGTCCAGAGTCGCACCAAAGAAACAACTCTCCATACCCCGTCTTGAGCTCTGTGGAGCCCTAACAGGGGCACAGCTAGCTTCAGTCCTCACAAAGAGCTCACAGTTAAGATCCAAACAGTGGTTTATTGGACTGACTCTACCACAGTCCTTAACTGGCTCCAGTCGGACTCCTGCAGATACAAAGTGTTTGTGGGCACAAGAGTTGCGGAGATTCAGGAGCTTACGGATGTTAAGGCCTGGCGCTACGTTGACTCCACCTCAAATCCTGCCGACGATATCACAAGAGGGAAACACTAGCTCAGCTTGCTGGTGAGAGCAGATGGAGCCACGGACCCTCCTTTCTCCTACAGCCACCAGCTCAATGGCCAGAGAGTCCCACTAGTCCAGTTGCAGAAGAAGTGGAAGAGCTAAGAAACACTGCGTTCTGTGGCTTAACAACCAGCTCCCGAGATCCAGCTGTACCTGATGCCCAGCAGTTTACGACCTTTCATGAACTTCTGGAAGCTACCACTCAGAAGTTGCACGGGGCGGCCGATGGTACATCTCCTACTGCTGACGACTACCAAGAGGCAGAGCTGGCTCTCCTAAGACAAGCACAAACTGACAGCTTCTCTGATGAAGTGGCTCTTCTCAAAGCCGGTAAGCCACTTTCTTCTAGTAGTAGATTACTAACTTTGTCTCCTGAGTACGACAGGTCCTCAAGGCTGATCCGAGTTGGGGGAAGACTTAGAAGATGTGACGCTCTGAGCCAGGACGTGCTGCATCCCATTCTCCTGTCCTCCTCCCATCTAGTCTCCAAGCTGCTGATTCAGCATTACGACAGCCAGCTGCACCACCCTGGAGCTGAACGCGTGTTTGCAGAGCTGCGCAGGAAGTTCTGGATACTCAGAGGCCGAGAAGCAGTTAAGAATCACCAACGCAACTGTGTGGACTGCCAGAAATGGAGAGGCATGCCCCAAGTCCCGAGAATGGCGGACCTACCCCTCTCCAGGCTGAGACTTTACCGACCTGCCTTCTACTCTACAGGTGTGGACTGCTTCGGCCCCATGCTTGTTAAAGTGGGGCGCCGCACTGAGAAGAGATGGGGCATTCTGTACAAGTGCCTTACTACTCGAGCTATCCACTTGGATCTACTGCCCAACATGGACAGCGACTCGTTTCTGATGTCCCTCAGGCGCTTCATCTCGCGCAGAGGCAAGCCCTATGAACTCCTCTCAGATCAGGGCACCAATTTCAAAGGAGGAAGTAAGGAGCTTCATGATGCTTTCCTTGCTTTGGAACCTGCAGTAAAAGAACAGCTCGCAGCCCAGCAGATCCGCTTTAGTTTTAATCCTCCCAACGCTCCTCATTTTGGAGGCTCGTGGGAACGTGAAGTGAGATCTGTGAAGACTGCACTCCGCACCACTCTGGGAGCTCAAACTGTACCAGAGGAAGTCCTGATGACAGTCCTCATTGAAGTAGAGGGCATTCTCAACTCTCGACCCTTGGGTTATGTTTCGTCTGACCTCGCTGACCCTGACCCAGTCACGCCCAACTGCCTGTTGATGGGGCGGCCGGACTCTTCCCTTCCTCAGGTGGTTTACCCGGAGTCAGAGTTGCTGAGTCGTAAAAGGTGGCGGCACTCACAGGTTTTAGCCGACCACTTCTGGAAACACTTCATTCAGCACTTTCTGCCCACTCTACAAGCCCGGCAGAAATGGCAAACGGAGAAAGAAGACATCACCGTGGGAAGCGTTGTGCTCATCGTGGATCAGCAAACGCCCAGAGCCATGTGGCAGGTAGGGACAGTGAAAACGGTGATACCCGGAGCAGACGGCAGAGTGAGGACAGCGGTCGTACAAGTCAAGGACCGGACCTACACTCGCCCGGTGGTCCGGCTCATCAGGCTGCCAGCTTTGCCTCAGGATCATACAGACACCTAGTAGTCAAATTTACAATGCAAATTTGGGGGCGGCTGTATTAAAGACTGCCTCTAAAAAGGTTTAATTGTTGTTCTGCTTAGGTTAGTTTTCTGCACGTAATATTGGGTTGCACCACTAGGGGTGCGCTAGCGTGTCATCAAAAGGCAGCAGCATGGCTCAGATGTAGCTATTGCATCGGCTCTGCCACGGACTTTGTTTTTGTGTGAACAATTGCTGTGTGCGTCCATAAACGTGAGTAACCTTGTGTGCATCATATTGTAGTAATGTTTTCTGCTTTAAGTCATAGTTTCTCCGTGTTTTGTGCAGTTTTAGTTGTGTCCAGTGTACTTTCTCTTTGCATGTTAAACCTACTAAGCGCCTCGTGGTTTCAATTAAGGCTCGTTAAATATATTCTAAACGTAGAGCACACTTAGTACTGCTATCCTTCAGTTTATATCATTTTCCTAATTACATCCTGGATATTAAAGTTGGGTGCATTATTTAGTTCTTAGTTTAACAGGTAAATTAAACTGTATGCAGGCATATAAGCCCCTATCGGCCATGTGGCAGGCTTGTGCCTTCAATGATTATTCAGGTAATTCTTGTCTGTATAGTGAACCCACTTGTAATATATTTGTATCCCTTTCTGTGTGTCTTGTAGGAAACCACACACACACACACAAACAAACGCATGCAAGATTGAAGTCCAAATTAAAGGCATCGTTCTAATCATCTGGCTGTGGACATTCACCTCTCTCTACTCACCTGAACATATATAAATTAAAGTCTTAACCCGACCCCTGTATTGATTGTGACCCAGCATACAAACCAGCATACAGTCCTTCCTACAGTCCCTGATTGGTTAACAAGGCGTAAATGAACGCACGTGTAGATTGTGATTACTTGAGTGCATGAAGCAGTGGGTGTGGCATCCCTGCTCGTGTACCGCGCTGTTCTCACTGGCTTTGACGCGCGTTTATCCTCCTCTGCTCACATTTGCTACGCTTCATACGCGCGGACGGCTTTGCTTACATTTGGAAGCACGTCGAAGCGTCTACATAAGGTTAACATGGAAGTTGGAGGTGTGTCAGCGTTTGGTCTGTACACACCTTTAGACACAGGGCTCGGAGTAGAGCTGCTGCTCCTCCACATGGAGAGGAGTGGCCTCTGGTCGTTTCCCTGACAGGGAGTTTCAGACACTGAGGAGGAGGAGGACATGTCTCTGTGGGCTGGGAACGCTTCGTATCCCTCTGGACAACATGAAAACTAATCTAGAATTAATGTGTCCTTGATTTGATTCACTCATTTAAAAGAAAATCTGTCCATGAATCAAGTTTGTATCGAGCTTCGATTAAGAAACAAGACCTCACTGCACCCAAAATCAGAAAGAAATCTTAATTTACCTGAAAAATGTATTGTTGTTTCCTTTAAGTGTAACAGGTTTTTTGCAGTTTCTCAAACACAAGGAGGTAAGTACGTCAATTATGAGCATTTGAACATTATTTTATTGAGATGAAAGTGAGTGCAGGCCTTGTTCTGACTCTGAAGGATCTTTATAAAGTGACCTTTATAAAGTGACCTACAGCGGGATGAGGGTGAGCCTGACCTTTGCAGCGGCTCCTGCTCTTCAGACTGAATGTTGTTCACAGATAAGTGTCTCCTCAGTCTGTTTCTGCCCGAGCCTTTTAGGGACGCGGGGATTTGGCTGCGCTCCATCGTTTCAGAACCTGTTTAAATACTCAGGGTTTAGAGCGGGACCCTGGACGATTCGTCATGCTGCGGGATGGACCCGGGGGATTTCCTGCGCTCTCTGTTTGGTTTGAGTGTTTGCGTTGGTCCGTGAGTCCTCGTGTTCGGCGACAGGTCGATAAACAGCTGCAGGAAGTGCCCTCACATCTGGGCCCGGGGTAAACACTGGAGCGTGTTTACGGAGACGGAGACACACGGGTCAGCCTGGACACGGACAGAGACATATCTGACCCCCCGGTTTATTTCCAGTCAAACCTCTACAGACGATCGTCCAAGTCAGTCCCGGTCTTTGTGATGAGCTGGATGCAGCGTCTCGATTTATCAGACTCTGAGCAGGTCACACAGATGAACAGGTGACGTGTTTAAGGTCGACATAAAAACATTTTATTAGGATTTTTTCTTTAAGTTTGGGAGTGTATACATTGTTATTGTTAAGAATAAACATACATTTTAACAGTATATTCATAAAAACAAAAGAAACATGTGTATATGAATACACTCACCAATAAATCCCCCCACCCACCCACAGCATCCCTCGCTCCAGGACCTACACAGAACCATCCAGACATTCTCCACCTGAGTGAGGAGCTGACCCCGCGGCCCGGGACTGACCCAGGACTGACCCGGGACTGACCCACATCTCTGGGCTTTTCTACAGACAGTGAGGTGCTAAAGACGCTGCAGGTGAATCTGGGGAAATGTAAACGTGGAGATATCAGTGAAACCTCTGCTGTAGATACTGACGTGAATATGATGTTTAAATCTATGGAGAAACGTGGAATCAGTCAAGAGTTCAAACCCTTATTGTGAAGAACCGGTTGGACCAAAGCCTTTGCTGTGAACAGTGGAGCCGGTGCTCAGACCCTGCAGGTGTACAGAGCCTGCAGGAGTCCAGACCCTGCAGGTGCTCAGACCCTGCCTGTGCCCAGACCCTGCAGGTGCCCAGACCCTGCCGGTGCCCAGACCCTGCAGGTGTTCAGCTCATTCAGCAGATAAGGCCGTCCCAAACCCACAGAGAGACGCTCCCAGCTCCGACGGGCCATAAACGTGTCGCTCTCTGCCGTTCAGAGTGTGATAAATAACGGCTAATATCAGCGAACGAGGGCCAGAGTTCAGGGTTCCAATCCACACACCAGACTTTGTTCTGGAGGGAATAAAGCTGAGAGGTGTGAAAGCTGACAGAGGTGTGAAAGCTTTTCAAATACGCTGATACTGATTCATAACAGCGGCTGTAATTAAGATTAAATCATCTTTAAGTTCTGCAGTTGGTCATATCCATCCTTTAAGTGGAGCTAAGAATCCTATAGTGGTAACTACGGTAACAGGACTTTATGGTATCGGCTGGACCCTTCCACACAAAAAACTGTCCCAGCGACTTCTCTCTCAGCTCATATTCCACATTATAGCCACATTTTTTCTGCATTTGTAACACTTTTGTTTCATCCTTTTACTGCATTGTTCCCACTTTTTTTTGTCCAGATTTTTTCCCAATTTTTCCAAATCTTTTCTGCATTTATTCAGATTTTTCCCTAAATTCTTCCTAATTTGTCCCAATTTTTCCTCCACCTTTTTTCAAATGTTTCCCAATTTTTTTCTTTTTTTTATCACATTTTTTACCCAATTGTTTTCCTAATTCCTCTACATTCTTCCCCACATCTTTTTTCACGTTATTCCCAGTTTTTTTCCAAATGTTTTCTGCATTATTCCCCTTATTTTTCCTAATTTGTCCACATTTTTTCCCAATTTATTCTCCACCTTTTTTCACACTTTCCCAAATCCTCCCACACTGTCCCGACTGTCTTCTCCCTCAGCACATTCAGTATGAACTCATAAAGGCGTCTGAAAGTGGAGACAAAAGGACCTTCAGTGTGAGGCGAATGTTTGAGGTTTGTGAATCCAGTCACTTCAGAATAACGTTCAGGGAAAACATTTCTTTACAAAACTGTGTCTCTACCTGAGAGTCGTCTCAGCTCCTGCTGCGACTCGAATCATGACAAGATTCTGTCATTTAAAGCTTTACTTTCTCCCACTTTGTCTCCAGTTGTAGGAGGTCACTCTAAAAGCATGTCCTGTTTTGTCTCTTTGTTGTTTTGTTCTTTTCTTGCTGCACTTTGGAACAGTCTCTATAGACCGCTCTCTCTCTTTAAATATCCTCCACTTTAGCACCAAACCAGAGCTTTCCTCCAGAGCAGACGGTGATGGAGCTCGGACAGAAACCCACTAATGCTGCTCTCAGAGTCGGACTGTATTTACAGAAGCTCTGCATTTACATTGTCATTCTTTCACCAGAGTCAGAGATTTCAGTGAAACCGTTCCTTCACCACTAATGTGTCTCATCAGTCACAATAAGCTTAAAAACGTCTGTAGTTTCTGCATCGTGTTAGACTGAATAATGTGAGCAGGAGCCAGAATTACAGTCTTTTAAAATCTCCACGAGGAAAATCTCCCTGATGAATCTGAAGCTCAGTTAAAGAGTGAACAGAGGTAAAGTCCAGACGCTAAAAAAATAAGCTATTTCCGAGACGAGGCTCCTGCAAATCCGACAAAACCACAATAATATGTTTGAGCAAACGTCAGACGACTGTGTAACCAAACCGGCGGCTCTGGGAGGCAGAGACACCGAGGTTGTCCGTAATGTCGCACAAAAAGGACAAACAACATGTTTGTCTGTGTGATTAAGTTGAAGAGCCTGTAATTTCCTCGGCTTTAACTAAACGTCCGTCTGCACTCGAGGAGAGAGTGGAAGCAGACGCTGAATAAAGAGTAAACAGAGCGACTGATGAGAAGACTATAGGTGTGATATAAGAGATTATAACAATCGTAAAAAACTCTCACTGGATGGTTTTCCTCAATCATGTCCTAACGTCCTCTTCATATCACTATGTTCAGCTCGAGTCTCTATCTGAA